>CAUEEP010000799.1:0-14505 GCA_958450365.1 Mesorhabditis belari | reverse complement strand
TCTAACTAATTCGGACTTACATTTGTGAGTGTGATGAGGGATGGACCGGGAAATTTTGCAATAAGACAATCGATTTCTGTCAATCGCCGCCGTGTCAATGGGTAGAACGTGTTCAAAGTGGGTTTTATTCGAGGAAAATGGAAACACATCCTTTCTGAAGCACTGAGTTTTTATTTTTAAAGTTCAAGGAAAAGAAATATCATTCAGAGGTGTGCTTTGAGCAGAAAGTACAATTAACACACTGTCAAAAATTATAGACGCACCCTGTTTTGCTAGTTTAGAGTCGGATATAAATGTGCTAGTCTCCGTGAAAAGTATTTTTGAGTTTCTTTATTGTAAAAAAATACAATAAAGATAACCTTTATAAATTCATCCATCATCAGAACATATTCTTACTTTTGACGTCAAAGACCGTATAATCTTTTGAGTGTAATGAATTGAGATTTGCTCAACTCTTATGTCAGTAGATTTTTTTAGAATTGTGTAGTTTTTTTCAACAATTATTTCACGTGCCAATGGTCATGAACATCTCCCTGCATCGAGGCTACCGATAGAACCTCCGACGGCGCAACCCCTCCGGTGGTAAGAAGTCGTCCCTAGGCTGACGCAACCTCCGGTGGTAAGATAGCGGCATAAAATAGGATCCGAACAAGGAAAGCCGGAATTAATATGATCCTGGTACAGGGGTCGCGACCGTATCAAATTCCCTATTTAATATGATCCGCGTACAGTGTATGGGGATCATAAAAAAAAATCCGTAATTAATATGATCCCGGTACAGTGTATGAGGATCGTATTAAATAGTGAATTAATATGATCCCGTGTTTTTTGTGGTGGTTTTTCTAAGTTTTTTAAAATATTTAGTCTGCCCATCCCCGCCTACAGAGAAACACATATTTAAAAAAACATAAATACAAGACCACTAAATAGATCACGATATCCTTGCTTGTCTCTCCCTCCGGTTCCTGGTCCATTTCTCATCGTCGCTCACGTCATCACTCATCGAGATCTTCCTCATCGTCACTCTCTTCTCACCGTCGCGGCTTCAGACCTTCCATGCTAAATAGAAAAGTTAAGTATAGAACCAACATATATTATAGAATAAATATTAGTGACATTTCAAAAAAACCCACGAGTTATCAAACCGTCATTCAGCACAAGCAAATATTGATCGAGATAAGCGACGAGCGAGTCTCCTTCGGTGGCAAACCACAATTTGGCCGATTCCCACATGTCTTGGTCGTCGAGGAAAGCCTGAAATGAATTTTATAGAATAATATAGATCATAAAAAACTAACTTGAATGATTATGGAACGTACAATGATTGAATCCGAGGATTCAGCTTGGGGACTACCAAACGAAGTCTGACGGCTGCTACAAACTATGAGCCACCTTTACAAACGAATCTCCAACCTAAAAGTAGGTACCATTGATAAGTAAACGGAAAAACAACTTACCGGTAACGGCCTCCACAACGCGCTTGAAGGAGATGACCAATCAATTTCCTGTATGTCAAACGAGTAGAAACTAGGAGAAAAGTAGACATTCTTGGCTTTTCCTTGTTCTTGATCCTATTTAATACTCAATATATCTACTCACTGGAGGCTGCGCACGTCCCGGAGGTTCTACGAATGGCCTCGATGCAGGAGATGTTCACGACTATGATCCCGGTACTGCCGCGGCCGCGGTAATTCACGTCCATTCATACTGATCCGCGTACAGGCAAGGCATCGTAAAAATCGTGGGCGGAGGCCAGTGACTGTCCACACAAAGGAGCAAAAAATCAAAAATTAAAATTTCAAAAAAAACTATCTTACCGTATAGAGACAGAGCAGAGTCAGCTCAGACGACGCACCTAAAAAATTGGTCTGAATGGATCGATTGTAGGAGCACCGAGCACATGACGCGCAAGAATTAAGGATGCAAGAGGGCCGAACGAAGAGGCCCCCTACCCCCGCACGGACAAATTGGATAAGGCGAGCTGTGAAACCTCCTAATAACACGAGCCCCACCTCGCGCTGTCGGAGAAGATTTACGGCGCGCTACGTTGAGCACGCGCCAGAGCACGCAAAAATCTCGGCATGGTCAGGGAACATATAAACTAATTAAATAAAAAATTTTCCCTGAAATTGAATTTCACTGAAAATCCACGGGAGATATAGTGAGATTCTCTATATTATTCTATTATTCTGTTTGGCCATAAGACCAACTTTAATTTTTTTAGGTGCGTCAGTTCCAGGACGACGCCGCTCTCACGACATACGGTAAGATAGTTAAAACTTTGAAATTTTTAATTTTCTTGAAATTTTTTGTCCCTTTGTGTGGACGGTCAAGAAATTCCGCCTGATTTTTTTACGATGCCTATTACACTGTACGCGGATCATATTAAATAGGGAATTTGTCCGGTCGCGGCCCACGGTACCGGGATCATAGTCATGAACATCTCCTTACACGAGGCTATCCGATAGAACCCTCCGGGACGGCAAAGCGAAATCCTCTGGTGGTAAGATAGTGGTATAAAATAGGATCCCGTGAACAAGGAAAGCCGGGAATCTACTTTTCTCTAATTTCTACTCGTTTGACATACGAAAATTGATTGGTCATCTCGGCAAGCGCATTGTGGAGACCGTTACCGGTAAGTTGTTTTTCCATTTACTTATCAATAGTACCTACTTTTAGGTTGGAGATTCGTTTGTAAGGTGGCTCATAGCATTTGTGAGCCCATCAGACTTCGTTTGATGGTCGCAAAAGCTGAATCCCTGGATCTGAACCCGCAATCATTGCGTGCCGCCCAATCATTCAAGTTAGTTTTTTTATGATCTATATTATTCTATAAAATTCATTTCAGGCTTTCCTCGACGACCAAGACATGTGGGAATTAACCAAATTGTGGTTTACCACCGAATGAGAGACTCGTCGTCGCTTATCTCGATCACAACAATATTTGCTAAAGGGACGACGGTTTATAACCTCAACGTGGGTTTTTATGAAATGTCACTAATATTTATTCTATAATATATTTGGTTCTATACTTAACTGTTCTATTTAGCATGGAAGGTCAAGCGCGACGGTGAAGAGAGTGACGATGAGGAAGATCTCGATGACGATGACGTGAGCGACGATGAGGAAATGGACCAGGAGGAGCCGGAGGAAGAAGACAACAAGGATATCGATCTATTTAGTGAATCTTTGTAATTTATGTTTTTTAAAATGTGATTTTCGTGGGCGGGATAAGGGCTAATAAATATTTTTAAAAACCTTAGAAAAACCATAAAGCAACGTGGATCATATTAATCACTATTTAATACGATCCCCATACACTGTACCGGAATTATATTAATTAGGGATTTTTTTATGCAGGATCCCATACACTGTACGCGGATCATATTAAATAGGGAATTTGTCCGGTCGCGGCCCACTGTACCGGGATCATATTAATTCCGGCTTTTCCTTGTTCCGGATCCTATTTTAATACCACTATCTTACCACCGGAGGTTGCGTCAGCCTAGGACGACTTTCTTACCACCGGAGGTTGCGCCGTCCCGGAGGTTCTATCGAATGGCCTCGATGCAGGAGATGTTCATGACCATTAGCAATAGTGAAATAATTGTTGAAAAAAAACTACATAATTCTAAAAAAATCTACTGACATAAGAGTTGAGCAAATCTCAATTCATTACACTCAAAAGTTACGGTCTTTGACGTCAAAAAGTAGAATAATTTTCTGATGATGGATGAATTTATAAGGTATCTTTATTGTATTTTTTACAATAAAGAAACTAAAAAATACTTTTCACGAGACTAGCATTTATATCCGACTCTAAACTAGCAAAAAACAGGGTGCGTCTATAATTTTTTGACAGAGTGTATTAATTTGTACTTTCTGCTCAAAAGCACCCTCTCAGGCCGAAATTTCTTTTCCTTGTTTTAAAAATAAAGAACTCAGTGCTTCAGAAAGGATGTGTTTCCATTTTCCTCGAATAAAACCCACATTTGAACACGTTCCACCCCATTGACACGGCGGCGATTGACAGAAATCGATTGTCTTATTGCAAAATTTCCCGGTCCATCCCTCATCACACTCACAAATGTAAGTCGAATTGAACGAATCCACAACAATCGAGCAATTTCCGTATTTGCCACACCGGTCCGGATTGCACATATTGGGAACTGGAAATGAATGGATATGAAAAGTTTTCTAAAATTTGTCTATTTCTGTTTAAAATCTGTTTTGAAAACTGTCGTAACCTTGCTAATAATTTTATTTAACCTACAATAGTCTATGAGGGTTGGAAGACAAAAGTAGTTGATTAAAGAAATTTAGGGGTAGTTTTCGAAGGTTGACACATTTTCGACAATGCCTACTCAAAAAGAACATATTGTTCGGAAATTCTTCCGATAAAAATCTATTTCTCTCGTAATCCTCCCTTTTTTCTTTGAAATCTTCCCACGATTTCCCTAGCCAAAACATAGACATTTCTAAAACATTTCCCCCTCAACTTTTCGATATATAAACCCTCCGGTGCTTTAATAAATATTCTACCTTGAACCAAGGGATATGGACACAACCTAACCCCAACATTTTTGGTGCGCAAAATGGGTGCGTAAAATGGTGCGTAAAATGGGTGGAACGTGGGTGGAACGTGTTCAAATGTGGGTTTTATTCGAGGAAAATGGAAACACATCCTTTCTGAAGCACTGAGTTCTTTATTTTTAAAACAAGGAAAAGAAATTTCGGCCTGAGAGGGTGCTTTTGAGCAGAAAGTACAAATTAATACTACAATTATAAGTTTGCCCAAAGCTTAAAAATGTAGAACAGGGTGAATTCTTGAGCCCAACTTTCAAAGTGGTAGTTGGATAAAGCTTTAGAAGTATGCTAGCAGTCTAATTCTTAATTTTGATCAATATTTTAGATCTACCCACCGGCCGACCCATTTTTCCTTTGCGCCTGTCAGCCGGGAACATCGGGAACCCTTTGTGAATTCAGTAAGAAATTGTTGTACTGATAAAATTGCTCCATTTCTAGACCCCGACGATTGCCCGTATAAACAAAGATTAAAAATGGAGATGATGAACTGATAGCCCAGAAATTTCGAGAGATTAATTGGCGTCGGAGAATAAGCAATTGCCGGTCCGCATTTGTGATGTGAGTAATTTTTTCAAGATTTAACTCAATTCTTATCTCTCACTTTGTTCCAACCAAAGCTGCCTTTTTTGAGCAACGATTTTGTGTAGCTCAAAAATGGCGGAACAAATTTCTGTAAATGGCTGTAATTTGTAATTTATCAGTCTCTTTTTGAGCGAACGGATTTTGGGAGTCAACGGAAAAATACAAAAATTTAAACGAATCGTTGTTTAGGAAAAGTTCAAGTATCGGATGGCAAATCAAATAGCCGAGTGGCAGATCGGCTTCGATGGAGGAATCGCGCTGAAACCCGATAGAGCGATCATCGACTTTCGCACAACGGTTAAAAAACTGAGTTCTTTACTCTTTACAGTATACAACTTACCAGACCAATGTGTTGGGTAGAGGGATTCTTTTGGATTAGAGCTTCCACAAGGATTCAAAGTCAACGTATTGCTGAGTATCAGATTTGTGGACTTCCCAAATGGGAAATGCGTGCCAAAATTTCGCGAGACGCTTTGTTCGGGTCCCGGGTTAACACTAACCTTTCACTTGGGTAATCAACTTTCACAATTTTATTTGTGCATCCCCCAACGGGGACGCGTTCCAAAATTTTTTCGAGACACTGTTGGAAGGTCTCGGGGTTAATGCTAACCTCAAACTTGGGTAATTAAACCGAAGACCGTGGTCTCTGTCGCGGTATGTGGACGAGCCGTGTGCCATATGCTGCTTTTTCCTAAGAGACACAGGAAAGGTACACACAGTCGTGTCGCCTCGCGTCTCTGCGAGGGCTGATGCTCTCTTGTATTCGCTGGCGGCCGCCTACTTCAGCCGTCTCTCACAGCCACGCACTCGCTTACGACCATACCACGTTGAAAACACGGCATCCCGTCCGATCTGCCAAGTTAAGCAACGTTGGGCTCGGTTAGTACTTGGATCGGAGACGGCTTGGGAATCCCGAGTGCCGTAAGCTTTTTGAATTTTTGTGGATCGGTTTAGAGACTTGAGAATCAATTTTTGCCCAAATTAACAGGATAAATCGATTGCCTTTTCAATTTTCAAGTTTACAGAGTAGTCAAAAATTATAGCAACTCGGTATTCGCTGGAATTCTTGCCAACTGCAATTTAAAACTAATTAAACCACTGATAAAATAACAATTTTTATTCATTTTTCAACAAACAACAGTGGGAGCCTTGAGTCGTTTCGGGAACGTATTGACCGTGGCGACCGGGTAGCCTAATCCAACTCATCCCAGGCTTTCATCAACGATTCCTTCAAGGAATTGATGTCTTTGGGCGACTTCGAGCAAGCTTTTGCTGCCAAAACGCTCCAGACAGAGTGATCAAGGGGTTAAGATCAAGAGAGCTTGGTGGCAACTTGTCTCTACTGATCGCACAAGTCTACAAAGTCCTACAAACTTACGCCTAAACTAAGACTAAACTCAAACTCTACTTTCTCGACCAACCGCTCAATTGGGATCACAAGGTATCCTCCGACAACCTTTTCCCTGATAATGATTGCTTTTAGAATTTGATTGCTTTTAGAACAATAAAAAGACTATCTCTCATCTTTTACTTTAAGTAGCACAGTAATTTATAGCACACCCAAGCTTTCAAGAGCTTAAAAATGAGAATTTTTGACGATTTTTAGCCGATTTTGCTGTCCTTGAACTTTTTTGGTTTATGTCTTTCATTTTACAGTATTCTACAACCTTAAAATGTGTTAGCTATTGCAACAAAAGAGTTAGCAAATCCAAAAAAGGGAAATTTTGCCTTGGACAACTTGGAACAACTACGATACTTTAGTTAATTCTAATGCTATGAATCACCTATACTCAATCGTTTTGCGTTTTTGAATGCTAATAATGATTCACTCAAATTTCATACTCCGTTATGATTCATATGGGATAACTGGGCAATTTTCGATAACTTTTCCCTTTGAAATTGTTCGACTTCTTTCCTCTTTTCCTCTCTCTCAATTTGCCGGAACCGGTCCCCCCTTTATAGGGATTTTTCGAAAAAATAATCGAGAGCAATTTACTTTTTGACGAAAATAAAAATAAAGACTTTTCGGGGGTAAATGTTATTTTGGCCGATTTTCCGCTGGAACCGATTCGGCTATTTTATCGGTTTTGACTCTCCGGCTATTTCAAATTTGCAAATATTTTTGTGCATAAAAACTTTATCTTTTAAATACCTAGCCACTTTAAATCTTTATCTTAATCTCAACTTTAACCTCGAAACTTTTTCAGAAGTCCAACTCGAATAGGCGCTTTAAAGCGTTGCTCGTAACCCATAACGTTACTGGATCTTACAGTAACCCAAGTAGTTGGTTCAGCCATAAGATCAGATTTAAGATTTAAGATTTATAATTCAGATTTAAGACCATAAGATTACCGTAATATCAACTAATTTATAGCCAAGAATACACAAAAATCTGTAAAGATCAAGTCTGTGGTATGGAGATTTAGCCCGGGTTACGGTAACTCGAGTACGCTTTGGCTTTAGTCAGAAAGAAGTCTGCGTCAATTTTCATGCATTTCATGATAAATATAAACGTGCAGCTCCTAAATATTTATTACAGCTATTTGCATCGTTTCAATTTTCAATTTCAACTTGCAGCCATGAAATTCCTTCTCCTTTCCATTCTTATCAGCGTCGCCGCCGCCAAGATTTCCACCATCAAAGTCACCGGAACGGTACTGTGCAGAAAGCAAAAACAACCCGGATTGGAAGTCGTTCTCAAGGAGTCCGATTCTTGTGAGTTATCCGGATTTACAACACTTATCATATGGGTGTTGAAAAAGCACGTGTTGAACACGATTTCTCAACTAAATCAAGTAAAATGAATGGCAAAGAATTTGGAACCAAGGGGAATTGAACCCCCGATCTTCTGCTTACCGGGCAGATCCTCTAACACTGAGCTATTGGCGCCTTCTTTCGCCAGGAAGAAATAGGAAGGGCAAGGAAGAAGAAAGAAAGGAAGAAAGAGTGGGAAATAAAGTTATGTTTTGATTTTAAACTCTTGAACCGTTGAGTAAAGTTAGGCCAAAAGCTCACAAATAAGCGAGACATTTGGGGTGGATTGTCCCTGTCTCGTTTCGTTAAATATACAAGAGACTGTGGTCTTACCATATCTTAAACATCGCCAAATATCCAATTTAGTCACTCCCGATGACAAATTGAGTCAAACGACGACGAACAAAGACGGTTTCTTCGAGATCTCGGGACAAGATGATGAATGGGGATCGATTGAGCCATACGTTTACATCTTCCACCATTGTCGTATCCTGAAAGAGGTAAAGATTCGAAAAGTTCACATTTGACAGACTTGACAAATTTACTTAAAAGCTTCGGGATGACAAAATCGGGTGAAATTCTAATAAAAATTCTGGCTAAAACACAATAAAAGCGAGCTTAAATAGAAATTTGAGTTACACTTTGAGTTACATTTATACCTATTTCTGTCGGAATTTCGGTGTAGTGTAACTTTTTAATCGGTTTCCTTGCAGAAGGGTTTTGCAAGGAGTATGGTAGGTATTGGTGAGAAATCCAAAACGTCTGTGTGCTTGTTAGTCTGATACAAGAACACTAAACTTGAGCAAGTAATCCTGCTCGTTGCGGATTACGAAGACTACGGATGACTTCAATAGAATAACTACAGTAATATAAATCTGCATATTTGAAGCTTTACAAGAGTCACAAATCTTTTTTAGGGCTGCCGAACTCGTTCCCGATACGATGTCCCACAGCCGGTGATCAACGGTGTTTACGAGATGAGCTACATTGATCTCGATATCGCTCAATCCGGCGAGACTTACGAATGCTAAATGCACACCGGAATCTGCTAGTTTTGACGTGCATTTTTTGAATAAATCTCTTTCTTCTAAATACATTAATCGAATCTTCACTCTTTATACAGTAAAACTCATTTGTTTTTGCACGTTATTTGTCTTCAAAAGTGACTTCATCGAATTTGAGTATGGCCCGGAAAGACTCAGTGAAACCCCGTCAGTAGAGCCTTCGTTAGTAGACTGGAATTTCGACTCGGATAGGTGCACTAAAGTGACTTGTTGAACTCCTAAAGGTTAGAAGTTACAATTTAACAAACAATAACAAACCCTCAGGTGTATTCAAGTTGTTGTTCATGATGTCGAGAGCGGCCATCGCCGAAATATTGTGTTTGTCCATTTCAAGACATCTTTCAAACGCAATTCTAGATCGCCAAAGTTACCATTATGTCAATAATACAAAGCTTGCTTTATCTAATTTCCCCAAGCGCACCAAACAGTGTCCAATCCCGAGTCGAACATCCGGTGGACAATCCGGCTTCAACCCTCAACGCCTTCTTGTAATGAAGAAGTGATGTTTTGTGGTCTTTCTTCTGGAAAGCAATGCACGCTCGTCCCAATGTGGCGGGAATATTATCAGGAGACTAGAGCTTCATAGAAGTAGACCATCTCACAAATTTTACCGTGTTGACGACAAAATTGAACTGCTCATCGGCTTGTTCCATCATATTGCCGTCGAGGAGGCAAAAGTAGGTACGTCCAAGTAAGTGGTACCTTGATCATACCTAAAACGATTCATTTGCTCAAAGCTAAAGCAATAGCTTACATTTGAATTTTATCAGCCGTTGTGTAGAGCAGTGTGGCTTTTTGGAAACATTCCTTGCGTCTTTCCTTGTTTGCCCGTTCTCGATGTCCCTAAAGCAAAAAAGTTTAGCATAAGATTGTTTGAATCAGGTTAAAAGTAAAAATAAACAAACCTCTTGCACATAAAAAGCAGCTAACGTGTCGAGAGCAGCTCTTATCTGGTCTTTCTCAATTCCCGGGTAGTCGAGAAAGGCGTCACCTAAATTAGAAATTTCAAATCACTTAATTGCTTAATCTACCTCCTGCAGTTCATCATCAAAACTGTTTCGAATCAAACTTTAAACTTTTTAAGTTTAATAAGATCCCCAAAAAGTTGAGCGACAAAAAATATTTGCTAACTATGTAACGTTTTAAACTCGTTTTACCGCAGCATCGACCCAACAATGCAATGGAGCCCTTTCTTGTGGCAAAATGTTCAACATTTCGTACAACTCATCGACAGCAAACAAACGATCACCTCCTAAAGATACAATTGTTCAAAGATTTAAAGGCTAAAACCTTAACATTTTGTGGCTTTTTGTTAAACGATTTATTCACAACTCGAATATTCTTTTCCCCATCAGCAATTAGTCCGTACAATCGTCCAAGTAGGCCCCTTTCAATGAATGGTTCATATTTGTAGGAGACAAGCACCGCCGCGAAAACCTCTCGATTATTGAAAAGTTCAACATTCGATAGACCAGCTTTTTTTGCTTGTATTTCTTTCAAGAACATGCCTTTCAGTGGTGGCAAGATGTCGCTTAATTCCGCGGTCAAATACAATGATCGAGGACTGTTTTTGTTGAGCTCTTTCATGCTGAGCAGTCGTCCTGCTTCTGCTTGCGAGAATTTGTTCGTCAATCTTTCCATCTCCGTGCGTCCTCGACCCGAATAACGACTGTTTAGTTATCTAGTTAGCTAGTATCCATTTTTCACTCTAAAGTTATTGATGTCTTGACCATAAATGTTCCCACACCATATCAAAGAATAAATGGCAATTGTTACGACAGATTGGGGAAAGACAGTGTTAATACAACCACACAAAACAATAAATAGATCCAACTAAGCCAGGATAAAAGTGGCCCCTCCCAACCACCAAAGTACCAAAGTACCAAAGTGCCACCCAACCCACAAAGTACGTTGGACAACGTATTGTCAAACGGACTCTCTAAAAGTTCGCTAAAATTGATGGCTGCAGGTTGGGCCGACCTCCCTGGACAATTGTCGAATAGTATTAGCTCCGTTGTCGTTATTTCCCTATTTTTTTAGTTTCGATACAGTGATCGCATCAGAAACAATTTACAACACAAGCAACTACGAGGCTTTCCATTTGGCGATTGATCATTCACTGAAGGAAGATGGTGTTGCGTGAGTTTTTTTGTTAGTCTACGATGATTGCTACAAGTGCAAACTTAGATTACGCGACGCTCCTAAAGGGGGCTTCTATTAGAGTATTTACGATAGGCACTTTTTAAGACATATCCTATAATGGTTTAAGAACTACAAGTTTACACTGCAGCTGCTCTCTACAGTGTTCATTGTTGAGCTGTCCGTAAAAATAAGAGCCTTATAACGAAAAACTGTTACAGGTTGATGAATCGGCATCATTCTGTTCAAGGTGATGTTATTATTCTTTTGTGGCTACAAAGAAGGTTTGATTTCACAATACGTTTTGATAATATCAAGCACATCTCAGCTTCCCCTTTCACCCGATCAACTTTCCGAAGCAAAAAGGCATGTCGATGAAGAGACGATCAGTCGATTGAAACAAATCTCAGCTGATAGCTTTGCAAAGATCGTTAAAGGAAAGGTGAGATTACATATGGTTACAAATATTTAAACTAGATAGATAAACTTTTAAAATACCCACAAATTTAAGTTTTTATAAATTAAATGTACCTTTCGAGGTATACCGATGCCCTGAAACTCTCCGTCTCCTGGCGATTAGCGATTAGCAAAGTACAAAAACTCAATTCAGTATTCTGAAAGAGCGTGATAAGAGCTATCGAATGACATATAGCACTTTATGGTCCGATGAAATATGAAATTTCACTAACATCAAAGAGGCCGCCTTTAATTCTGCAATTTTGGATGAAAGTTTTTGGATTATTTGATTTTTCCTTTAATTTTTGGGCTCAACTTCAAATTTGTAGTGATCGAATTTTTGATTTAAAGACGATTATTTTTGTTACCTTAGTGAAACGCCTCTAAAGCTTATCTTTTTTCGCTTTAATGTGTCATCATAGCAGCCTGAAATGTTTGCTTTAAAATGTAAACTGGAAGAAAAGCTTTTTCCAAACATTAAAGTTCTTTTTTCAAAGTTGTGTTATTGTAGACAACAATTTGGGAATCGAAAAGCTGCGACTTTCAGAAATTCTGTCAAATGGATTTCAAAGATTCGTAACGTTTTTAACACGTTGACGACGAGGCCACTTTTCGCTCGTCCCTCATTTGGAACGATGGTTCTTCCAACTTTTATCATGAAGCTATCATTATCGATGCAAATGTAATTATTAGATTGAAACATTTTTTTTGTTTTACTGAGAATAAATGCAGCTTTTTAAAATAGCGCCATTTTTTAATTTACAACCCAATAAATCCAAGTTAGATGTATCTAAGTAAGACGATAAACAATTCGATTCAAAGAATTCTTTTCATAAAATAAATCTGGCTCGTTGATCGTTTTGCTGGACAAATTCAATGTCTACTGGAGTACATCAATTGTGCTCATAGTTTATATTCTTTAGTTTCTCAATCCAAATCGTCATTTTCCTAGACACTCAAACTATAACTTTGATCATGCTTATAGTTACCATGAGAGAGAAATTTGTATCTTCACAGAACATTTCCCCTTTTCCTAAATTCCAGAGCAAAGCTGAAGCTGTTATTTTTGATATTTTTGTCTGTCCTCCATCTCCTCCAAACAAGATCCAGTAAACATGTTATCTATCGAAGCTTGTCCCCAATTTCCCTTTCTTCAAATGGACTCCACTTTTCGAATTTTCTATGCAATTTACATTGCTTTGATGGCAATTTTTGGGATCTCTGCTAATTTAATTTTGTTAACAGCAATTCTGAAAAATCCAAGACATTTTCTGAGTATCGAAATTTTTCATATTACAATTTCCCAAACGATTATTGGATCGGTGTTCTTAATTGTTTACTTGACTGTAGCGGCACCAGGTTGGACTTCACCATCTAACTCAAATAAAGCGTTTCTTTTTTTCATGATTTTTACCATGTCATGATCCTCTATTACAAGAAGTTTCCCATACCACCATGGTCACCATCACCATATAGGTCACCACCATGAGATTTTTGCCATAAAATTAAAACTCTCTACTGGCATTATAGTGTACTATTAGAGTTACTATATAGACTAAGATTTTTAGCCAAACACTTTATTCATCTTAATTATATGATAATCTGCCATACATAAGAGTTTTTCAACTCGCCTTTTTTTAAAGTGTTCCAAGGAAACGCTAATCAATAAAATGAATGGTTAAAATTTGTAGTTATCCTAATAGTGTTTGTTATGCATCACGATGCCAGTACAAAGTTTCATTTTATGGCAAAAGTCTCATGGTGGTGGCCCATATGATGATGGTGACAATGGTGGCTCAGAAATTTCATGCATAGGGAGTATAGAGATATGATGAAATTTCATGCATAGGAGAGAGAATCATGAAAAAACATCAAAATTTCCGGACCTCAAAAATATCATTTTGGCACCATACCTACTACTTTGAGTCACTTAAAGTTTTTTAGAAATTTGACAGAAAGTGACTTTTTTTGACACCCTGTACATGCATATGTTTAATTTTTCTTTTTGGACAGGTTCTTTGCCCAGAAACTTATACTTCCATTTTCCAAAAATTATCAGAGTTTTCCGAGAAACCCACATTCCCACGAACCAGCCGACAACAAATAATAGAATAACTACAAACGGCAAAAAAATTATGAAAATAAAAGAGTTCCAACTAAATGAAATAATCTGCATTTTATTCAGTGATCATCAATTACTATCCCCACATCACCGATCTCACTCCAATGATCATTTTATCCTCTCTCGACTCGTTGACCTATTTCTCTGAACAAGGATTCCTTATGGCCATTGCCACTAATCGATTGTTACACATGTGTACAAGACTACGGGATGACTTTATTTACCGAGTTACGGTAGGTTATCGGGAAAACGCTTAGATACAACTGTACGCTCAATGAAAACAAAGTAAAACTGCATTAACCGTTAGATGTAGAAACACCTAAAACAATAGTATTCCTACTTCAGCAATTTTTCCACCTCTGTGCTTGGTGTTTTGGTCTTCTGCTTTTCATCGTTCCCCACTTCTTTGGTTGCTATAAAGTATTCACGCCACGACTAATAAGCTATACCTTTGCGTGTGGAAAATGTGGACTTGATCAGATCATTCAACTCTGCGGTTTGTAGAAGATTCACATGTTTTCGTTTACTAGGGGTTTCCAGGCACTCTTCCTTCTTGGTTTCTCGCTGGTATCTACTTTCTTGTGATCATTCGAATAGTATTCATCAAGAGGGATTTCTCCATGCAACTGTCTCTGGTATGAGTTTGCCGAAAATTGAAAACGAAACAAAGTGGAGTCTTTTTCAAAGTTAACAGGCCAACAGCTCAAACCCCCATAACCTGGAATAATTTGGTCTTGTTAGGTAGCCTGCTAGACCTAGTTCTAACTTATGATCAGATTTTAATTCTAATAAAATACAAAT
>CAUEEP010000798.1:0-14184 GCA_958450365.1 Mesorhabditis belari | reverse complement strand
TAAGGCGGGTTTTTTAAAAATCACTTTAAAAAAATCACTTTTTTTTCAGTTTTCCACTTCACAATTTTAGTTCTCACTGTTTTCAATAAGAAAACACATTTACCTACCATTAAAATCTCAAAAACAATCGTTTTTGCGTCACCGATTCGGCTTTTTACTCTTTGTAATAAAAAGTTTAAAAGTTTAGCCTGTTTCTTTTTATTTGTGAGTAAGTTTAAGCTATTTATCTTGTCATATAGTTAATGAAAAAAGACACAATTTAAAGCAACACAAACACCTCGGGAAACAATCACACAAGAAAACTCTCGACACAAAAGGAAATGACCCTTGTTATGAGAATAATTGTTAGCAAATAAAAGCAGGTTAAAGGAAAAAAAACGTTAACAATATGAAGTCTTTGACATAGAAGAAAGCGTGTAAAATGTGGGAAACATTTGAAACGAAATCACAAGCGCTAACCGATAGAGCAATGAAATCTCAGCAGAACTGAAGAATCGAAAAAATTCTTCAGAAAATCACAATAAGGTCTAAGGGGAAAGAGCAAAAATCCGAATATGCCTATGGATACGATGCATCAAAATCGATCAAGATGAGCTTTGTGTCCTCGGTTCCGTTTCGCGATCCAACTGCACGGACGAGCAATGTTTCGGTGGCTTTAAGACCAAATGCGACGGCCAGATCCACCCGATTGAAGACGAACGAGGACACGGACGAAAATACCTGAAATTGGAAAAAATCAACAACAGAATACTAAACCTCAACATAAATTTAAGCTTGAATAGTTAACGAGCCAAGCCAATAAATTCTACTTTAGAAGAAAACTCGAAGTCTGGACAAATTTGCTTATCTTGTAGCCTACATTACTAGGTAATTTAGAGTAACTTATCTTTATCCACATCCCAAAGCCTGACCGAACCACCATCCGAACTTGTCACCAAAAGTCCCGAGTCGAGCATTTGCAAGGAAGTGATGAATGACGTGTGACCATTTGCGCCTGAATGCATGAACCATGCATAATGCATAATGCATGAACCACCGTCACGAATGTCCCAAACCTAAAGAAAAGGAAGTATTAGGTTGATGCAAAAGTCTTTTTCATTTTTTTCGTACTTCTTTTGAAAAATAACAAAGTCATCAATTAACATATGGTTTGCTCTAAATGAAAAGTGTTTATTGTTCAATTTCCCATCTTTTTAAGTCAATTTGGGTTCACTTTCAAGCAAATTCGAGAGTGAAAACGGGTTTTTCATAAAAATCTATAAAAACCTCTATAAAGAAATTGGCTGAATCAATTTCTCTAAAAATCTGAAAAAATATTTAACTCTTTGTGCTCTCAGAATCAGAATCATTCAGTTTGCCCCATTTCCATTTTTGGCCAAAGAAATAACACATCGATCCGGTCACACTGATAAGTCTCACTCTGATAAGTCACACTTTGAACTTTATTTTTTGAACCTTCTTTTGCGAGACGTTGATCAGTTTGTGTTTTTTGTTTGCTTTGTGAGCTCTGTGATTCAACGGAAAACAGTAAATAACTTAGATTGACATGGAAGGGGGAGCAGAGTTTGATCGGATTTTCAAAACGAAAGTTATTAGCCTCTTTTCCCCCCAGCGCCGGGGTGGCGCAAAACCGGTGTGACTGTCTCTGGAATTGGAGACCTGGGCTTGATTCCGCCTCCCGGTGGATCGGCTTATGGCCCAGATCCTTAATACGAGAAGCCTATCCAGCCGTCTTCGCCTCGTCTTCACCGCCAAGAAGAAGCTATCTAGGAGCATCCAATAAGAGTAGGGATTAGGGAGCCGCCGAGAATGTAGGAGTGGGTCAAGTTATGATATCGCCTAGTATTGTGTGTGTCGTATTGTGATTATCGTGCCAAATAAACCACATCCAGAGTCCCCGGTGTAGATCTTATTATTAATCAAATCGCCGTCTTATTATTAATCAAATCAAATTAAACATTGGTCGCTTTGTGGAGAAGTCGTGAAACGGTCTGCTGAGAGATTCCAAGAGATCAGCGATCACATTTTGAAACGAATTGCTCGCCAAATATCGAAGCCTCACAGCAACTCGAAAGTGAAAGCTTCTTCGAATACCCTTGTCACAAGAATGGGCTCATGAATTGTACAAGGCAGACAAAGCCTTGATATGTAAAGTGATATCGGCGACGAAATGCCTCATCGGAAAGTTGGAATTTTGATCTGATCTGATCGATTCGGCAATAGAAAATTCGCTGCCTCATTCATAAAAACAAAAATTAAATCAAGAAAAAGAAAAATTCAAGTTATAAAAGCAAAAACGTCAAAGACAAAGAATCAAAAGCCACTAAATCCTATCAAAAATCACTAATTCGGAGCCTGAGGCTGAGGAAAATGGGATGTTGTAACAATACTGTTACTGGTATTATTACTCGAAAGTTTTATATTGAATAAAATCAATAGATATTTGCATTTGAATGTAGTAAAAAAAGAAATCTTTGCTTTTAGGCCTCTTCCTGCTCTATTTCGCGTACAAAACCCTAAAAAACAATCCGGAATCGAGGAAATGGCTTTGGTTTCTGGTGTCGGGGATTATTTTCACAATTGGCATTCCGGCGGCCGGGATAACTCTTTTGGTGATCCATTGGAATGATATTAATTGAGAGCTTTTCACCTTTGAGTTTCCTCGATATTTCTATCGTTATATTTGCGGGTAGTTTTTGCAAAAGATCCAAAAAGACTCTTATTTTTGTCTATGTGCTTTCACAGCTAAAGTTTTCACTCTTGTTTCTTTTCTTTTATTTTCTTGTTTATTCCAGTATTTATTCGCATTTCCTTTCCCCAATTTTATCCAATTCTCGGCCGATATCCTTTATCTTTCGAAATCCACGTTTCATCGTGGGCATTCCCCGTTTCAGCGTGGATAAACGACGAGAAAACGTGGGTGGCATTGTGCACGTTGAGCACTAAAAAATGCACTAAATTTGCATTTGTCCTAGCTGATTATGAATGTGATTTTTTTGGTAAATCTTTCTAGTAGGTCAAACTTTTGATTTATAAAGACAATATTATATCTTTTTGTAGCTAATTAAATTCTGCATAGATTCGTACCAAATTTGTGAGTTTAGGTTAGAAATTGCGGTCACTACAACGTTTCATTCAAAATCGGCGGGACCCCCGTAGCCGATTATGAATTTCGGCCGATTTTGAATGAGTGGATCTAGGCGCGTCCAACCACCAATTATTTAGTATCATTCAACGCAGAATCATTGATAATTATCTTAAATTTTTTAAATTAGCAGATTTGATAAGAAGAAAAAAAATTAGACCAAAAAACTGTTTGTTTGAGAGAAAACTTTGAAGCGTCGTAATTTTCTTTCGTTTTATCTAATCTCTCTAATTTAAAAGATTTAAGGTACTCTCCCATTATATCCCCACAGCATGAACCCCATTATACCTCCACAGCATCATTCTCGTTACACCCCTACAGCATCAATCCCTTATAACCCCACATTTAAAAAAATTAGCATTTATCCGAATGATGTTTTTCCCAAAGAAGAACTCGAAGAACTTTCTTCATTCAACGAACCCTTCTATTCACACACAAACTATCGAGCGACTATGGGGAAGCGCAAAGTGGCGGAATAAGAAGCACCGCCGTACACCACGTCATCATTTGGAAAGCTACCTTGCGGAATGCATGGTCAGAACTGAATTGGGAAAGATCGATTACTTTGATTGGGTTCGTGAAAGGATGGCCTGCAAAATGGCCTCCAAAAATTGAATTGTGAATTTATTGGGTGTCATTATGAAATGTGGATTGTAGTTAGAAAATTAGAAAAGCTTTTTTTTAAAACCTGCCATTTGTGGGGTATAATGGGATTGAATGTTGTTAATTGTTCATTTTTTTAAATGGGAAACCGGTATAAAGGGAATGATGCGTGTGGGAGCATAATGGGATTGATGCTGTGGGGACATTATAGGAAATTACCAAATTTAACATAATTATCAATGATTCTGCGTTGAATGAGACCAAATACTTGATGGCTGGACCCGCCTAGACCCACTCATTCTCAAAATCATAATCGCCTACGACACATATAAAGCGAGGGATTACGGTAACAAATCGGGAAAAAGCCCTTAAAGATCTTAAGCCAAAGAGACTCACACGAGAATCCGTACATATCGCTGAGATAAGCACTGTAGGGGAGTCTCTTGATGTCACTGGCCGGGATGTGCGTGTGACAACCCTGGAAATTTGTATTCAAGTTTTTTTTTCGAATGATTCAAACCACGGCTGGCTTTCACACCCAAATTTCCACACTCAAAGCCAGGAACTCAGCTTGGCTTGTGGATTTTTGACTCACTGATGAAAAACTTTGATTTAAAAAAAGAGTTGAATGCTCACGACTCAGATCTCAGATCGATTTCCAAATTACAAAAAGCATCACAAAATAAGAAGTTCTCTGCCAGGAAAAAAAAAAAAAAAAAAAAAATCTAAAAAACCCCCCCCTTAAATACCCCCCCCCCCCCCCCCCCCTTCGCTCCTTTCTTTTAAAAAAAAAACAACAAAAAAACAAAAAAACTTTTTAATTTTTTTCTTCTTTATTAGTTTTGAATAAAGTTTCGTTATCTTTACCTTTTATGGCTAAGACATGACAAAAAACCAGAATCAACTTAAAAAGCAGAAAAAAAGGGCCGGGGGCAGCCTGGAACTAGCGAGCAACAGGCTTCGAGCTTAGACCCCTAACCACTCGGCCACTCCGCCACACCGTAAACCGAGTGTGAGAGACCGTGTAAACGCTCTTCTCGGCTACCACTCTAAACACCTCGACAAAAGACCATCTTTTTTCGCTATAAACCCAAAATTTGGCTATAAAAGAGCCGAATTTAGGTCACTATCGATATCAAGACTCTTGGGGGTAATCCAAATGTAAACTAGCTGTTTAATTACGATAGTTTCGGGGTCTTTTAGCTTGGCCAAACACTCTAGTGATGCGCCGGGGGACTGTGCTTTAGAAAGGATATCAAATTTTCTAGTTCAAACAATCCCAATTACACAAAATTCCTCATACCGCCGATCCGGACAACACGTGAATGGGTGCTTGAGGGTTGTGGATATTCCTCGGATCTTTCACCATCGACATCACTCCACCGTAGATCGGGTACATTCTTGAAAAGTCTTTTATTATATTCGAATCCATTTCCCAACCTTTCGTAGTAATGTTTGTGTCCTGTGTACACCAAATCGACTCCATTCTTGCCCAACCATGGCTCAATGGCGGGCAGTTCTTCTTTGCCAGAGCCGGAGCCCTTGCGCAACTGGAAATTGGGTAAAAATGCTTTAGATTTTAGCCTTCATATGGTTTTTGAGAGATGTTTGCAAGAGATTTAAAGGAATTTAGACAATCAGGTGCTCTTGGCTATTCCATTTCCTAAAAAGCACAGAAAACTACCGTAACCAAAGCCAATTTTCAGTAAAACAGCCCGAAAAATGAAAGCCGACAAGGTTATTAATAAAAAATAAATTAAAAAAATGGATTTGGTCCAAAACCACGCCGTTACGTAGTTTCCCGCCCCCCCCCCTCCTTCCCGTGTTTTGACTCCACTCACCACCATATTCTCAAAAGTATCACAATGGGCCGAGCAATACATTGGCCGATGCATCATTGAGACGATCCACGGCTTGGTCGTCTAGGAATTGAGCAGAATATTATAGATACAATGTTTTTAAGGCTTTGCTTATCAAAGAAATCTTTGATTTCGCTGACCGTGCTGGTCAATTTTGCACCAAAATTCTCGCTAAAGCTGGTAAAAGCTAGATTTTCCCCACCTTGGACAGATCACTCTTCAGCCAATCGACCATATCCTGTGCTTGTTTGTACATTCGATATTGATGATATTCCGAGCTCATCCCGACGAAATGCACATCGCCAACATCGAAGCTAAATTTTATTATAGGAAAATTCACTCGAAACTGCTCAAAGTCAAAGTTAAGCCCAAATCCAAATAGACTTAGTGCGAGGCGCTAGCCGCTAGCCTTCGCACTAAGTCCAAGTTCATTTTCAGGAGCTTTTCAGCTTTAGCAAGTTCTCTAAAAGCTTCTCTTCTCAAAAAAAGCTACCGTAACCCTAAATTGAGTCTCATTAATCTACGGTACAAGGAATTTGCTTGACAAAAAAGCTTGACATGGGTGAAGCTTTTACTCTTTCTCACCTCCAAAACTGATTGTCCCTTTCCTCTTTGTCGGTGATCGGCGTGGTGAAGCGGTGAATGAAATTGTTGAATGTCTGAATTGGAATGAATTCGAATTTTATAATATTTCAAGCACAAACGTTGTCCTCATTCTCGTGATTCCCCGCCAAAACCATATAGGGGGCCGAGAAGGCGATCGGTTCGATGATCTTCATGAATTCATCCTCATAAGTGCCGTCATCGTACTCAAGATTGTAAGCGATATCACCTCAAAAGGAGGCAAGTTTACGGTTACAAAAGTCAAGGTTTATGCACAGAGTTGGTGTTTAGCCTAGAATCCAGATTGAACAGCCAATGGGAACAATTAAAAGCTACCACCGAAATCCAACCGCTAACTCACACCCACCGCAACCTGTTTTCTCGAATTTTCAACTTTCTTCTTAGATTTCTTCAAAAGTTTCTAGCTTTATAACTGACCGAATTAAACGAAAGTAACCAATGAAAACAAAACAGAGGCTTTTGATTTGATCTGGCTTGAAAAATGCCAAGTTTTAAGCCATATCAGAGACCCAACACCAGTGCCTAAAAGCTAAGCCAGCCAAGTCAGCAAAAATTTATTGGTAATCAAATTGGCACTCACCAATATGGAAAAAGATATCGATTTTGCCTTCCTCGGTAAAATTCTGCAAAGTGGCGATCGTTTGAGGCAATTTCCCGGCCTCTTTCAATCCCAAATCTGCAAAGAGAGCGGCTCGGATCTGAAAGGGGCAAAAATTGGGGTATTTTCAGGATACGATATGTCAAGCTGTCTTCTACTAAAGATAAAATCAAAATTTGTTTTTGAAAAAGACAAATAAACTTGTACCCCATTTTTGCCCTGTTTATCCAACATTCGGAAAGAGTAGATTTCCGTGGAAAGCCCCTCGACCGAACCGACTCGATAATCTGGGAGATTTGCATTTAATTTCAAAAAATCAAGTATTCTGTAGGCATTTTTCTAAGAATTCTATCCACTTACAGTATCTCAAGCCCGGCTCCAAATTTGTCATTCGAACCCGATGCGTATAGCGAACGGACTGTAAAAAATCGGAATGAAAACTACGGTAGAGTAAGGTGAAGGGTAAGAGATCAGATCTATTTCGATAAACTACCGTAAGCTCAAGAGCAATAATGCTAAATCTTCTTTAGAATATATTGTAGCTGTGCTATTTTAAATAAAAATTGAAAAATTAGGGGTCGGTGGAACACCCGGGACTCGAACCCGCATGAGCCGAACGGGACTAGTGAGCTGTAGACAAGCGCGCTACCCACTCCGCCACGACGACAGCCTGTTGCTCGGCTGGTTTCTTGCAGGAGTTGAGATGCTAATGGGAAATCAAAGATTGTCCAAAACTCTCACTCTCAATTCCCATTGGCATTGCAACTTATACAAGAAACCAGCGGAGTGAACAAGTAGCGGTAGTGGCGCAGTCGGTAGCGTCTTAGTCCTTCCGTGTGTTCCACAGTTTACTTTTTTAGAATTTTCTTTTAAATGGCATAAAGACATGATATTCTAACGTTTTTCTAAGGCAACTTTTCACATTTAAACTGCCATAACCTATATTATATTCAATTTTGTCTATCAAGCTTTGTCGTCACCTTTGATTTCCCTCTATCCGTCCATTCTGTCACCCTTGATGTGTCATTTTTGTAGGCCAAATTCGCCGCGCTTTTCCCGTAAATCACATAGGATTTCGTGTTGGGAGAAGCGTCTGAAAAAAAGGATTACTGTATTCCACTGTACACTCACATTTATGATGTGTAATCCACGTGACAGCCATCGCAGTCATATCTCCGTGCGTGGACAAATGGACTTGTTCGGGAGTGATCGAGGCATTGATTAAGATGGAAAAGATAAAGAAAATGATGTTGGAAATGAGTCTCATTTGAGAATTGTCTGAAAATTGGTACGGAGACTAAAAATGGAAAGACTACTGTATTGCATGTTTACTAGCCTGGTTTTAACAGCAAAAAAGAAACGATGGTTTCCGATAACCATTGCACAATTTAGAAAACACAGGGATGAGGAAAGCGTGGTTAAAGCGGGCTACGGTAGCTTTAGATGCCATTTGAGAAAGCCAACCGTAGCCCTTGAAAAATATGATTGAAATTTCGACTTTTATAGGTGAAAAGTGATTGGGAGATAAATTCTCGGAGATTTCGAACACTTCCCCAATTCTCTCTTATCAGGAGACGATTGGAAAAATTTTAATCCTGGAAAAGTGACGTCATTTTCTTTCTCTTTTCTTTCTCTTTTCTTTCTCTCGATCCCTCCCAAATCTCGCCATTTCCTCAAGTCAAGTTCTTGTGTGTAGCTTAATCCATTGGCATTAGCGAATCTGGAGAAGATTTATGGGTGCAAGTCGGAAATTTGAGGCGGAAATTAAGGCCAAAAATTGTGATTTTTGATGACAAAAGTTCGAATCGCGAAAATCTGTGGTCATTGGTGGAATCAGGAAAGAAACTTATTTTTCTTTGTTCTGAGAAATTTCGAGCGAAAAAGCACTTGTGATTTAACAGAGTTGTACTCTGTTATTTGACCTTGGCAGTGGGCAGTTACACAGTTGATTAGGGTAGGAAGTATCTACAGTAGCGGACATAATTTTGGAAACTTTTATTCTTTCTAAAAAAATTTTCTTGGTAAAATCTGATTCGGTCTGTTTACTAGCGAAAATATGTAGACCTAAAAAGCACGTAATAATCCATAGACAGAACTGCTGAACTCTCTGAAAATTATTATTTTTAATGCAGGAAGTATCTAAAACTGACTTTTGCGTGATCGATGGGCTCTTTGGAAAAAAAGTGATTGACGGGAGTGGCCGCTGTGGATGCGAGTGCGAGGAAACAGATAAAAGCTGAGTAAAGGATCCTCCTAAGACTCCTGAGGAACGCTAAGACCAAGGCATTTGTAAACAAAGAGTACTTACCCGAAAAAATCGTTTCGGGGAGTTGCCTCTGAAGAGGTTGCATTAGCCGTTTTGATCGTTCCCCCCATTAGAGGTGAAACCTATTTGAGGGACTCCTTCTCAACAATGGTTATCGCCGATCTATCCGACAGGGATTGGACTTCTTCCGAAACAAAATCAGCATGGTTATAAGCTGAAGACCTGTTATCTTCCCATTCTTTTTGCACCAATAGTGACTGGAATAAGAAGAATACCCATTTTGAATGACATTGAGCCAACAATTTGACGCACCGATAAAATACCAAAACTATTGATTTAGCAAAACGCACTTGAACAAACTCACTAGCGTTGGCAGCAGCTCCATCAAAATGTAAAACAAAGAAGTGACGTTTGCCTAACTTAAGCTTTTCTCCAATAAAATCTTCTCTTATCTTGAGCATATGTATCCAATCGTGGTGTTGATCCTCATCACTCACGACGATTTCCTCGCTCGTTTCCCCGTCATCGACCATCATCCGATCGGCAGTCTCCATCGCAGAAGTGCTTCTTTGGCAGCAAGGAATTTTAAGCTATTTTAAGGTGTTCTTTTGCTTCATTTACAATTATAGTCAAGTTAATTAAATTTAGCGATGAAAACTTTGTGCTAGAACACAAAACAAGCTTTGCGGTTAAAGGTGACGAATGCAAAACTCTTTGACCCGTTTAGCTTAACGACCCGTAAATCGTCGCCGCCCGCAATTTCAACATCCCAGCGTCTTTTCAATCCTGCCGATAAACCTAAACTTACCTACGAGAATGTGCACTAAAGCTTATTTTGTGGGTGAAGCGCTGAAAAGCGCAATGGAATGAAAAGTGGAACCACAAAATATGGTTTTCTGTACATACTACCGTAGGCCTTTTGATGGCCGGTTCTAAAACGCGCCCTTTTCGTGTATTTAAAGAGACTTTTTGCGATAAAATTCATTCTGGTCAATTCTTTTAGTAGGCTTATCTACCGTAGATACTCGTAGGCTCAAACATGAACTTCTCCTTTGTATAGATAATATCGTTATGCAAGTCTACCCACGGGTCGGGTACTATTACAGTATTTACGTTGGTAGTAATTTGTTCGGGGGTTTTCATTATTTACGGTGTTATCTATGCTGTAATTTTTCATTTAGAGAAGATGTCGGACAAGCCGGAGAGCAGCAAGACTCGACGCGAAGAGTAAAGAAAATGACCTTAAACAGTGAAATTTTCAAATTCAGGCATATCATCGATCCATTGTTCCAAAAGGATTTCTTGTCACAGTTGCCAGTGGAGGTTTGTCTTTTGTTAAAGCTTGTGGAATTAATTGTTTAATTTTAGATTGCTTATCGCATCATCGCCCATTTGACACCGCGCGATTTGGTGACTTGTGCTGGTGTTTCGCGGACGTGGCAACGGATTTGTGAAAATGATCGAACGTGGCGACAGAAATGTTTGGAGAAAGGATATGTGAAACTTGATGCGCCAAGGTGTGTTACAGTTTTGAACAGATAATATAAGAGTTAAAAATACATATCTGATAGATTTAGATTAAACTAGATTTTAACACTTCTAAGGAATTGGATGATACTGTTATTAATTCTACAGCAAACAAAGATATAAAGCGAAAAAAACGTCGCTAACTTATTTTTGTTTAGCTTTCGTTTTCTCGGAGGCTGGTCGGCGAATCGAGCAAATGAGGAAGCGGGAATCACAATCTTCTCACATATGAACCTTCAAGAAGCACATCAGAATCGACGAGAACGCGAGATCGCATATGGACAGTTAGTGCCGCAACTTGTTGCTAAATTAAATTTTTTCTAGGTGTTATGAGCGATCGTCATGGAAGTCACTGTACTTGCGGAAGCAGCGAATCATTTCCAATTGGCGATCCCGACCGATTCAATCAAGCACTGTTCTAAAGGTTTGGACAAATGCTTCGGCTATAAAAATTGTTTTCAGAGCCACGATCAACATTCGATCAATTGTCTACAAGTTCACTCTGGTCTTATCATTGCTGATTCTAATAATGATAAAAAGTTGCGGGTCTGGAATGTTGATGATGCTCAAGTTTGTTTCGTTTTACCATTATTTTACGTCCTGTTTCAGCTGGCTTTCACTCTAACTGGCCATATGGGTCGTGTTTTGACGTCTCAAGTTAGCGATGATGGTAAATACATTGTCAGGTTAGTTAATAGGCTCTAGTTATTGCAATTGATAAGTGTTGCCAATGAAGCTAACAAAATTCTAGACAAAAATACTTGTGACAACAAAGTCTATTGAAATATTTAAGTGGCTCGACTGATCGAACGGTGCGCGTTTGGTGTGGTCAAACCGGTGTACAGCGTCATGTTCTGCAGGGGCATACGGGTGGTGTTCCCTGCATAAGTCTACATGGCACAACGTGAGTGATCTAAATTTTGTGCTTTAGCTAAAAGCATAATGTTTTAGTCTTGTTTCTGGATCGCGCGATCAAACGCTCCGAGTCTGGGACATTGTCGACGGGAAATGCCTTCACATTTTGGCTGGCCACTTGGGGGAGGTATGTATATCAAAGTTATAGCCTAAGCAAAGTTAAATTTCAGGTGCGTTGTGTACAATTTGATGGAAAACGGGTTGTGTCTGGTGCCGATGATTGTACTGTAAAGGTTTGTAATGCTTTTTTTTGTACAATTTTATAATATTCTATAAGGTTTGGAATGTGCAGACGGGGGAGTGTTTGCACACGCTGACGGGTCACACGAATCGAGTCGATTCACTTTTGGTGGGTTCAAGTGTCAATCTTCGGCTTTAATCAGGTTTCTATTTTAGTTTGAGCCAGAGCGCGATCTTGTCGTCTCGGGAAATAGTGAAACGATTCGCGTCTGGGATGTGCGAAGTGGAAGTGGGTTTTACTTGTTCGCTATTTTTTTTTGCAATCTCCTCTATATTTGTTTCTTTCAGCATGCATCGCGATTCTTGATTCGATTCAGGATCAGTTCTTCTCTGACATGCAGCTTCGCGGAAACATTTTGGTCTCCTACTATGCCTACAGGAACGTTGGGGTACGTTTAATCAATCATATGACAACTACTTCCTTTTCTTTAGGTTTGGGACATTCGTAACGGTGGTTCGTGCATTCATCGCCTGCAAGGCGTAAATGGTCACACGTCGACCATCACTTCATTGCAATTGCTCGACTCGGGACTTTTGGTAACAAGTTCTTATGATGGCTCGGTCAAGCTGTGGGATGTGGATAAAGGTATGTTGTTCTGAACCACCAAGTTTTCTTCTAAAGTAGAATTTAATAACCACATGATTTGGCTCATTAACTATTCAAGTTTAAATCTATGTTCAGGGTGATTAATTTTTTTTGTCAACTATACGAGAATTTTTGTGATTTTGAGGTATCTTTGTTCGTGACCTCGTTCTTTTTTGGGGACGGAATAGTTTACGGCGTCTCTTCGCGACCGAAACATTTCTCCTATGTGAAATTAGAACGCAAGGCAGATACAGGCAACACACAAGGTTCATCTTGTTCGATTTTGACGCATCGTATCCATAGTTATATTCGGATTGTAGCTGTATTGCATTATTGTGATTTTCTGAAGAATTTTTTCGGCTTTAATGAGTTTTCATGGCTCTCTCGGTTGGCCTTTGTGATTTCCTTTCAAATATTTCCCACTTTTTTCTTTCTTGTATGCCAAAATTCACATTTTGTTTACCTTTATTTTGCCATTTACCTGCTTTTATTTGCTAAAAATTATTGTCATAACAACAATCTTTTCCTTTTTCTGTCAAGAGTTCCCTTGTGTGATTGTTTCCAGGGGTGTTTCTATTGCTTTCAGTTGTGTAGGTCGCTTTCGTTACACAATTTACACATGCAAGATAAATGGCTTAAACTGGCTCACAAATAAAAAGAAACGGTGAACTTGTAACAAAATGGTAAGCAGGGTTTTGTTACTTGGAACGTGTGAGCAATCGAACGTTGAAAAGTACACGGCACGTTTGAACATAGTAGGCCTAAAGCCATTGTTTTTTTTCAGAGTCAAAAATTTTTGTCATCCGTCAAATCCTATTTAGGGTAAGTGATTGAAGGGGTTGGTCAGTGGACTTCAAAACACAAAACACCTGAAATTTAACTTTGCCTAAGCTATAACTTTGATACACATACCTCCGCGAAGTGGCCAGTCAAAATGTGCACTAGCTAGAGCCTATTAACTAACCTGACAATGTATTTGCATCATCGCTCATTTGAGACGTCCAAACACCACCCGAATGGTGGTGTTTGGATTTGTGGTCAATTGAAGATTTGTGGTGATTTGTGAAGTCGCGCCTCAAGGGAAAGAA
The DNA here is from genome assembly GCA_958450365.1 of Mesorhabditis belari. Lineage (NCBI taxonomy): Eukaryota > Metazoa > Nematoda > Chromadorea > Rhabditida > Rhabditidae > Mesorhabditis > Mesorhabditis belari. Next base: position 733 of record CAUEEP010000798.1, on the reverse strand, counting down.
ATTCGATTCGAAGGCCGCCTTATGGGCTCACGTTCAACGTCTTTGGGCCACCATCGGGCCAAGTCTTTTGAAAAATCTCCTGAATTCCATGCCTCATCGACTCAATGAAGCGATAAAAGCAAAGGGAGGACCAACCTAATATTGATATTTTGAGTAAAAATTGTTAATTCTTTGCAAATGGGACATTACTTTTGTGGAGGGATTTGTTAAGTCACTTATTGTTTTTGTTTTATACTTTAGTTTTTATGCAATGCTAACGGATAAATCTTATAATCTTGAAAAGTCGAGTTTTATGGGTAAGCACCAAAAACCCTACACTTTTTTCGGTGACGCTAAAATGATTGTTTTTGAGGTCTGTATGGGTATTTAAATGTGTTTTCTTATTGAAAACAGTGAGAACTAAAATTCGGAAGTAGAAAACTGAAAAAAGTTGATTAGAAGTTGGTTAGAAGTTGGGAAAAAGTGATTTATTACAGTGATCTTTGGAAATTTGGTGCAAATGAAACGTGGCGCTTTTGCTAGCATCTCGTGAGAAGAAGTTGACGCTGGTGCTCTGAGATTGGAAAACGACCATCTACTAGCAAATTTGAATAGCAAGACAACACTTAACTAAATCAAAGGCTCCGAATGCTGACCGGAACCAAATGCTGACCGGAACCAAATGCTGACCGGAACCAAATGCTGACCGGAACCAAATGCTGACCGGAACCAAATGCTGACTTAACAAGGCAGT
>CAUEEP010000797.1:0-14066 GCA_958450365.1 Mesorhabditis belari | reverse complement strand
ATTACGGTATTAAGTGTAGATTGCCTATTCAGCTCAGAATAGGCTATTCAGTCTATTTGAGCTGGATTACGGTATTAAGCGTAGATTGCGTATTCAGTCTCTTTGAGCTGGATTACGGTATTAAGTGTAGATTGCCTATTCAGCTCAGAATAGGCTATTCAGTCTATTTGAGCTGGATTACGGTATTAAGTGTAGATTGCCTATTCAGCTCAGAATAGGCTATTCAGTCTATTTGAGCTGGATTACGGTATTAAGCGTAGATTGCGTATTCAGTCTCTTTGAGCTGGATTACGGTATTAAGTGTAGATTGCCTATTCAGCTCAGAATAGGCTATTCAGTCTATTTGAGCTGGATTACGGTATTAAGTGTAGATTGCCTATTCAGCTCAGAATAGGCTATTCAGTCTATTTGAGCTGGATTACGGTATTAAGTGTAGATTGCCTATTCAGCTCAGAATAGGCTATTCAGTCTATTTGAGCTGGATTACGGTATTAAGTGTAGATTGCCTATTCAGCTCAGAATAGGCTATTCAGTCTATTTGAGCTGGATTACGGTATTAAGTGTAGATTGCCTATTCAGCTCAGAATAGGCTATTCAGTCTATTTGAGCTGGATTACGGTATTAAGTGTAGATTGCCTATTCAGCTCAGAATAGGCTATTCAGTCTATTTGAGCTGGATTACGGTATTAAGTGTAGATTGCCTATTCAGCTCAGAATAGGCTATTCAGTCTATTTGAGCTGGATTACGGTATTAAGCGTAGATTGCGTATTCAGTCTCTTTGAGCTGGATTACGGTATTAAGTGTAGATTGCCTATTCAGCTCAGAATAGGCTATTCAGTCTATTTGAGCTGGATTACGGTATTAAGCGTAGATTGCGTATTCAGTCTATTTGAGCTGGATTACGGTATTAAGTGTAGATTGCCTATTCAGCTCAGAATAGGCTATTCAGTCTATTTGAGCTGGATTACGGTATTAAGTGTAGATTGCCTATTCAGCTCAGAATAGGCTATTCAGTCTATTTGAGCTGGATTACGGTATTAAGTGTAGATTGCCTATTCAGCTCAGAATAGGCTATTCAGTCTATTTGAGCTGGATTACGGTATTAAGTGTAGATTGCCTATTCAGCTCAGAATAGGCTATTCAGTCTATTTGAGCTGGATTACGGTATTAAGCGTAGATTGCGTATTCAGTCTCTTTGAGCTGGATTACGGTATTAAGTGTAGATTGCCTATTCAGCTCAGAATAGGCTATTCAGTCTATTTGAGCTGGATTACGGTATTAAGTGTAGATTGCCTATTCAGCTCAGAATAGGCTATTCAGTCTATTTGAGCTGGATTACGGTATTAAGCGTAGATTGCGTATTCAGTCTCTTTGAGCTGGATTACGGTATTAAGTGTAGATTGCCTATTCAGCTCAGAATAGGCTATTCAGTCTATTTGAGCTGGATTACGGTATTAAGTGTAGATTGCCTATTCAGCTCAGAATAGGCTATTCAGTCTATTTGAGCTGGATTACGGTATTAAGCGTAGATTGCGTATTCAGTCTCTTTGAGCTGGATTACGGTATTAAGTGTAGATTGCCTATTCAGCTCAGAATAGGCTATTCAGTCTATTTGAGCTGGATTACGGTATTAAGTGTAGATTGCCTATTCAGCTCAGAATAGGCTATTCAGTCTATTTGAGCTGGATTACGGTATTAAGCGTAGATTGCGTATTCAGTCTATTTGAGCTGGATTACGGTATTAAGTGTAGATTGCCTATTCAGCTCAGAATAGGCTATTCAGTCTATTTGAGCTGGATTACGGTATTAAGCGTAGATTGCGTATTCAGTCTCTTTGAGCTGGATTACGGTATTAAGTGTAGATTGCCTATTCAGCTCAGAATAGGCTATTCAGTCTATTTGAGCTGGATTACGGTATTAAGTGTAGATTGCCTATTCAGCTCAGAATAGGCTATTCAGTCTATTTGAGCTGGATTACGGTATTAAGTGTAGATTGCCTATTCAGCTCAGAATAGGCTATTCAGTCTATTTGAGCTGGATTACGGTATTAAGTGTAGATTGCCTATTCAGCTCAGAATAGGCTATTCAGTCTATTTGAGCTGGATTACGGTATTAAGTGTAGATTGCCTATTCAGCTCAGAATAGGCTATTCAGTCTATTTGAGCTGGATTACGGTATTAAGCGTAGATTGCGTATTCAGTCTCTTTGAGCTGGATTACGGTATTAAGTGTAGATTGCCTATTCAGCTCAGAATAGGCTATTCAGTCTATTTGAGCTGGATTACGGTATTAAGCGTAGATTGCGTATTCAGTCTCTTTGAGCTGGATTACGGTATTAAGTGTAGATTGCCTATTCAGCTCAGAATAGGCTATTCAGTCTATTTGAGCTGGATTACGGTATTAAGTGTAGATTGCCTATTCAGCTCAGAATAGGCTATTCAGTCTATTTGAGCTGGATTACGGTATTAAGTGTAGATTGCCTATTCAGCTCAGAATAGGCTATTCAGTCTATTTGAGCTGGATTACGGTATTAAGTGTAGATTGCCTATTCAGCTCAGAATAGGCTATTCAGTCTATTTGAGCTGGATTACGGTATTAAGCGTAGATTGCGTATTCAGTCTCTTTGAGCTGGATTACGGTATTAAGTGTAGATTGCCTATTCAGCTCAGAATAGGCTATTCAGTCTATTTGAGCTGGATTACGGTATTAAGTGTAGATTGCCTATTCAGCTCAGAATAGGCTATTCAGTCTATTTGAGCTGGATTACGGTATTAAGCGTAGATTGCGTATTCAGTCTCTTTGAGCTGGATTACGGTATTAAGTGTAGATTGCCTATTCAGCTCAGAATAGGCTATTCAGTCTATTTGAGCTGGATTACGGTATTAAGTGTAGATTGCCTATTCAGCTCAGAATAGGCTATTCAGTCTATTTGAGCTGGATTACGGTATTAAGTGTAGATTGCCTATTCAGCTCAGAATAGGCTATTCAGTCTATTTGAGCTGGATTACGGTATTAAGTGTAGATTGCCTATTCAGCTCAGAATAGGCTATTCAGTCTATTTGAGCTGGATTACGGTATTAAGTGTAGATTGCCTATTCAGCTCAGAATAGGCTATTCAGTCTATTTGAGCTGGATTACGGTATTAAGCGTAGATTGCGTATTCAGTCTCTTTGAGCTGGATTACGGTATTAAGTGTAGATTGCCTATTCAGCTCAGAATAGGCTATTCAGTCTATTTGAGCTGGATTACGGTATTAAGTGTAGATTGCCTATTCAGCTCAGAATAGGCTATTCAGTCTATTTGAGCTGGATTACGGTATTAAGTGTAGATTGCCTATTCAGCTCAGAATAGGCTATTCAGTCTATTTGAGCTGGATTACGGTATTAAGTGTAGATTGCCTATTCAGCTCAGAATAGGCTATTCAGTCTATTTGAGCTGGATTACGGTATTAAGCGTAGATTGCGTATTCAGTCTCTTTGAGCTGGATTACGGTATTAAGTGTAGATTGCCTATTCAGCTCAGAATAGGCTATTCAGTCTATTTGAGCTGGATTACGGTATTAAGTGTAGATTGCCTATTCAGCTCAGAATAGGCTATTCAGTCTATTTGAGCTGGATTACGGTATTAAGTGTAGATTGCCTATTCAGCTCAGAATAGGCTATTCAGTCTATTTGAGCTGGATTACGGTATTAAGTGTAGATTGCCTATTCAGCTCAGAATAGGCTATTCAGTCTATTTGAGCTGGATTACGGTATTAAGTGTAGATTGCCTATTCAGCTCAGAATAGGCTATTCAGTCTATTTGAGCTGGATTACGGTATTAAGTGTAGATTGCCTATTCAGCTCAGAATAGGCTATTCAGTCTATTTGAGCTGGATTACGGTATTAAGTGTAGATTGCCTATTCAGCTCAGAATAGGCTATTCAGTCTATTTGAGCTGGATTACGGTATTAAGTGTAGATTGCCTATTCAGCTCGAATAGGCTATTCAGTCTATTTGAGCTGGATTACGGTATTAAGTGTAGATTGCCTATTCAGCTCAGAATAGGCTATTCAGTCTATTTGAGCTGGATTACGGTATTAAGCGTAGATTGCGTATTCAGTCTCTTTGAGCTGGATTACGGTATTAAGTGTAGATTGCCTATTCAGCTCAGAATAGGCTATTCAGTCTATTTGAGCTGGATTACGGTATTAAGTGTAGATTGCCTATTCAGCTCAGAATAGGCTATTCAGTCTATTTGAGCTGGATTACGGTATTAAGCGTAGATTGCGTATTCAGTCTCTTTGAGCTGGATTACGGTATTAAGTGTAGATTGCCTATTCAGCTCAGAATAGGCTATTCAGTCTATTTGAGCTGGATTACGGTATTAAGTGTAGATTGCCTATTCAGCTCAGAATAGGCTATTCAGTCTATTTGAGCTGGATTACGGTATTAAGCGTAGATTGCGTATTCAGTCTCTTTGAGCTGGATTACGGTATTAAGTGTAGATTGCCTATTCAGCTCAGAATAGGCTATTCAGTCTATTTGAGCTGGATTACGGTATTAAGTGTAGATTGCCTATTCAGCTCAGAATAGGCTATTCAGTCTATTTGAGCTGGATTACGGTATTAAGCGTAGATTGCGTATTCAGTCTCTTTGAGCTGGATTACGGTATTAAGTGTAGATTGCCTATTCAGCTCAGAATAGGCTATTCAGTCTATTTGAGCTGGATTACGGTATTAAGTGTAGATTGCCTATTCAGCTCAGAATAGGCTATTCAGTCTATTTGAGCTGGATTACGGTATTAAGTGTAGATTGCCTATTCAGCTCAGAATAGGCTATTCAGTCTATTTGAGCTGGATTACGGTATTAAGCGTAGATTGCGTATTCAGTCTCTTTGAGCTGGATTACGGTATTAAGTGTAGATTGCCTATTCAGCTCAGAATAGGCTATTCAGTCTATTTGAGCTGGATTACGGTATTAAGTGTAGATTGCCTATTCAGCCGAATAGGCTATTCAGTCTATTTGAGCTGGATTACGGTATTAAGTGTAGATTGCCTATTCAGCTCAGAATAGGCTATTCAGTCTATTTGAGCTGGATTACGGTATTAAGTGTAGATTGCCTATTCAGCTCAGAATAGGCTATTCAGTCTATTTGAGCTGGATTACGGTATTAAGTGTAGATTGCCTATTCAGCTCAGAATAGGCTATTCAGTCTATTTGAGCTGGATTACGGTATTAAGTGTAGATTGCCTATTCAGCTCAGAATAGGCTATTCAGTCTATTTGAGCTGGATTACGGTATTAAGTGTAGATTGCCTATTCAGCTCAGAATAGGCTATTCAGTCTATTTGAGCTGGATTACGGTATTAAGTGTAGATTGCCTATTCAGCTCAGAATAGGCTATTCAGTCTATTTGAGCTGGATTACGGTATTAAGTGTAGATTGCCTATTCAGCTCAGAATAGGCTATTCAGTCTATTTGAGCTGGATTACGGTATTAAGTGTAGATTGCCTATTCAGCTCAGAATAGGCTATTCAGTCTATTTGAGCTGGATTACGGTATTAAGTGTAGATTGCCTATTCAGCTCAGAATAGGCTATTCAGTCTATTTGAGCTGGATTACGGTATTAAGCGTAGATTGCGTATTCAGTCTCTTTGAGCTGGATTACGGTATTAAGTGTAGATTGCCTATTCAGCTCAGAATAGGCTATTCAGTCTATTTGAGCTGGATTACGGTATTAAGTGTAGATTGCCTATTCAGCTCAGAATAGGCTATTCAGTCTATTTGAGCTGGATTACGGTATTAAGCGTAGATTGCGTATTCAGTCTATTTGAGCTGGATTACGGTATTAAGTGTAGATTGCCTATTCAGCTCAGAATAGGCTATTCAGTCTATTTGAGCTGGATTACGGTATTAAGCGTAGATTGCGTATTCAGTCTCTTTGAGCTGGATTACGGTATTAAGTGTAGATTGCCTATTCAGCTCAGAATAGGCTATTCAGTCTATTTGAGCTGGATTACGGTATTAAGTGTAGATTGCCTATTCAGCTCAGAATAGGCTATTCAGTCTATTTGAGCTGGATTACGGTATTAAGCGTAGATTGCGTATTCAGTCTCTTTGAGCTGGATTACGGTATTAAGTGTAGATTGCCTATTCAGCTCAGAATAGGCTATTCAGTCTATTTGAGCTGGATTACGGTATTAAGTGTAGATTGCCTATTCAGCTCAGAATAGGCTATTCAGTCTATTTGAGCTGGATTACGGTATTAAGTGTAGATTGCCTATTCAGCTCAGAATAGGCTATTCAGTCTATTTGAGCTGGATTACGGTATTAAGTGTAGATTGCCTATTCAGCTCAGAATAGGCTATTCAGTCTATTTGAGCTGGATTACGGTATTAAGTGTAGATTGCCTATTCAGCTCAGAATAGGCTATTCAGTCTATTTGAGCTGGATTACGGTATTAAGTGTAGATTGCCTATTCAGCTCAGAATAGGCTATTCAGTCTATTTGAGCTGGATTACGGTATTAAGTGTAGATTGCCTATTCAGCTCAGAATAGGCTATTCAGTCTATTTGAGCTGGATTACGGTATTAAGTGTAGATTGCCTATTCAGCTCAGAATAGGCTATTCAGTCTATTTGAGCTGGATTACGGTATTAAGTGTAGATTGCCTATTCAGCTCAGAATAGGCTATTCAGTCTATTTGAGCTGGATTACGGTATTAAGCGTAGATTGCGTATTCAGTCTCTTTGAGCTGGATTACGGTATTAAGTGTAGATTGCCTATTCAGCTCAGAATAGGCTATTCAGTCTATTTGAGCTGGATTACGGTATTAAGTGTAGATTGCCTATTCAGCTCAGAATAGGCTATTCAGTCTATTTGAGCTGGATTACGGTATTAAGCGTAGATTGCGTATTCAGTCTCTTTGAGCTGGATTACGGTATTAAGTGTAGATTGCCTATTCAGCTCAGAATAGGCTATTCAGTCTATTTGAGCTGGATTACGGTATTAAGTGTAGATTGCCTATTCAGCTCAGAATAGGCTATTCAGTCTATTTGAGCTGGATTACGGTATTAAGTGTAGATTGCCTATTCAGCTCAGAATAGGCTATTCAGTCTATTTGAGCTGGATTACGGTATTAAGTGTAGATTGCCTATTCAGCTCAGAATAGGCTATTCAGTCTATTTGAGCTGGATTACGGTATTAAGTGTAGATTGCCTATTCAGCTCAGAATAGGCTATTCAGTCTATTTGAGCTGGATTACGGTATTAAGTGTAGATTGCCTATTCAGCCAGAATAGGCTATTCAGTCTATTTGAGCTGGATTACGGTATTAAGTGTAGATTGCCTATTCAGCTCAGAATAGGCTATTCAGTCTATTTGAGCTGGATTACGGTATTAAGCGTAGATTGCGTATTCAGTCTCTTTGAGCTGGATTACGGTATTAAGTGTAGATTGCCTATTCAGCTCAGAATAGGCTATTCAGTCTATTTGAGCTGGATTACGGTATTAAGCGTAGATTGCGTATTCAGTCTCTTTGAGCTGGATTACGGTATTAAGTGTAGATTGCCTATTCAGCTCAGAATAGGCTATTCAGTCTATTTGAGCTGGATTACGGTATTAAGTGTAGATTGCCTATTCAGCTCAGAATAGGCTATTCAGTCTATTTGAGCTGGATTACGGTATTAAGCGTAGATTGCCGGTATTCAGTCTATTTGAGCTGGATTACGGTATTAAGTGTAGATTGCCTATTCAGCTCAGAATAGGCTATTCAGTCTATTTGAGCTGGATTACGGTATTAAGTGTAGATTGCCTATTCAGCTCAGAATAGGCTATTCAGTCTATTTGAGCTGGATTACGGTATTAAGCGTAGATTGCGTATTCAGTCTCTTTGAGCTGGATTACGGTATTAAGTGTAGATTGCCTATTCAGCTCAGAATAGGCTATTCAGTCTATTTGAGCTGGATTACGGTATTAAGTGTAGATTGCCTATTCAGCTCAGAATAGGCTATTCAGTCTATTTGAGCTGGATTACGGTATTAAGCGTAGATTGCGTATTCAGTCTCTTTGAGCTGGATTACGGTATTAAGTGTAGATTGCCTATTCAGCTCAGAATAGGCTATTCAGTCTATTTGAGCTGGATTACGGTATTAAGTGTAGATTGCCTATTCAGCTCAGAATAGGCTATTCAGTCTATTTGAGCTGGATTACGGTATTAAGTGTAGATTGCCTATTCAGCTCAGAATAGGCTATTCAGTCTATTTGAGCTGGATTACGGTATTAAGCGTAGATTGCGTATTCAGTCTCTTTGAGCTGGATTACGGTATTAAGTGTAGATTGCCTATTCAGCTCAGAATAGGCTATTCAGTCTATTTGAGCTGGATTACGGTATTAAGTGTAGATTGCCTATTCAGCTCAGAATAGGCTATTCAGTCTATTTGAGCTGGATTACGGTATTAAGCGTAGATTGCGTATTCAGTCTCTTTGAGCTGGATTACGGTATTAAGTGTAGATTGCCTATTCAGCTCAGAATAGGCTATTCAGTCTATTTGAGCTGGATTACGGTATTAAGTGTAGATTGCCTATTCAGCTCAGAATAGGCTATTCAGTCTATTTGAGCTGGATTACGGTATTAAGCGTAGATTGCGTATTCAGTCTCTTTGAGCTGGATTACGGTATTAAGTGTAGATTGCCTATTCAGCTCAGAATAGGCTATTCAGTCTATTTGAGCTGGATTACGGTATTAAGTGTAGATTGCCTATTCAGCTCAGAATAGGCTATTCAGTCTATTTGAGCTGGATTACGGTATTAAGCGTAGATTGCGTATTCAGTCTATTTGAGCTGGATTACGGTATTAAGTGTAGATTGCCTATTCAGCTCAGAATAGGCTATTCAGTCTATTTGAGCTGGATTACGGTATTAAGCGTAGATTGCGTATTCAGTCTATTTGAGCTGGATTACGGTATTAAGTGTAGATTGCCTATTCAGCTCAGAATAGGCTATTCAGTCTATTTGAGCTGGATTACGGTATTAAGTGTAGATTGCCTATTCAGCTCAGAATAGGCTATTCAGTCTATTTGAGCTGGATTACGGTATTAAGCGTAGATTGCGTATTCAGTCTATTTGAGCTGGATTACGGTATTAAGTGTAGATTGCCTATTCAGCTCAGAATAGGCTATTCAGTCTATTTGAGCTGGATTACGGTATTAAGTGTAGATTGCCTATTCAGCTCAGAATAGGCTATTCAGTCTATTTGAGCTGGATTACGGTATTAAGCGTAGATTGCGTATTCAGTCTATTTGAGCTGGATTACGGTATTAAGTGTAGATTGCCTATTCAGCTCAGAATAGGCTATTCAGTCTATTTGAGCTGGATTACGGTATTAAGTGTAGATTGCCTATTCAGCTCAGAATAGGCTATTCAGTCTATTTGAGCTGGATTACGGTATTAAGCGTAGATTGCGTATTCAGTCTCTTTGAGCTGGATTACGGTATTAAGTGTAGATTGCCTATTCAGCTCAGAATAGGCTATTCAGTCTATTTGAGCTGGATTACGGTATTAAGCGTAGATTGCGTATTCAGTCTCTTTGAGCTGGATTACGGTATTAAGTGTAGATTGCCTATTCAGCTCAGAATAGGCTATTCAGTCTATTTGAGCTGGATTACGGTATTAAGTGTAGATTGCCTATTCAGCTCAGAATAGGCTATTCAGTCTATTTGAGCTGGATTACGGTATTAAGCGTAGATTGCGTATTCAGTCTCTTTGAGCTGGATTACGGTATTAAGTGTAGATTGCCTATTCAGCTCAGAATAGGCTATTCAGTCTATTTGAGCTGGATTACGGTATTAAGTGTAGATTGCCTATTCAGCTCAGAATAGGCTATTCAGTCTATTTGAGCTGGATTACGGTATTAAGCGTAGATTGCGTATTCAGTCTCTTTGAGCTGGATTACGGTATTAAGTGTAGATTGCCTATTCAGCTCAGAATAGGCTATTCAGTCTATTTGAGCTGGATTACGGTATTAAGTGTAGATTGCCTATTCAGCTCAGAATAGGCTATTCAGTCTATTTGAGCTGGATTACGGTATTAAGCGTAGATTGCGTATTCAGTCTCTTTGAGCTGGATTACGGTATTAAGTGTAGATTGCCTATTCAGCTCAGAATAGGCTATTCAGTCTATTTGAGCTGGATTACGGTATTAAGCGTAGATTGCGTATTCAGTCTCTTTGAGCTGGATTACGGTATTAAGTGTAGATTGCCTATTCAGCTCAGAATAGGCTATTCAGTCTATTTGAGCTGGATTACGGTATTAAGTGTAGATTGCCTATTCAGCTCAGAATAGGCTATTCAGTCTATTTGAGCTGGATTACGGTATTAAGCGTAGATTGCGTATTCAGTCTCTTTGAGCTGGATTACGGTATTAAGTGTAGATTGCCTATTCAGCTCAGAATAGGCTATTCAGTCTATTTGAGCTGGATTACGGTATTAAGTGTAGATTGCCTATTCAGCTCAGAATAGGCTATTCAGTCTATTTGAGCTGGATTACGGTATTAAGCGTAGATTGCGTATTCAGTCTCTTTGAGCTGGATTACGGTATTAAGTGTAGATTGCCTATTCAGCTCAGAATAGGCTATTCAGTCTATTTGAGCTGGATTACGGTATTAAGTGTAGATTGCCTATTCAGCTCAGAATAGGCTATTCAGTCTATTTGAGCTGGATTACGGTATTAAGTGTAGATTGCCTATTCAGCTCAGAATAGGCTATTCAGTCTATTTGAGCTGGATTACGGTATTAAGTGTAGATTGCCTATTCAGCTCAGAATAGGCTATTCAGTCTATTTGAGCTGGATTACGGTATTAAGTGTAGATTGCCTATTCAGCTCAGAATAGGCTATTCAGTCTATTTGAGCTGGATTACGGTATTAAGTGTAGATTGCCTATTCAGCTCAGAATAGGCTATTCAGTCTATTTGAGCTGGATTACGGTATTAAGTGTAGATTGCCTATTCAGCTCAGAATAGGCTATTCAGTCTATTTGAGCTGGATTACGGTATTAAGCGTAGATTGCGTATTCAGTCTCTTTGAGCTGGATTACGGTATTAAGTGTAGATTGCCTATTCAGCTCAGAATAGGCTATTCAGTCTATTTGAGCTGGATTACGGTATTAAGTGTAGATTGCCTATTCAGCTCAGAATAGGCTATTCAGTCTATTTGAGCTGGATTACGGTATTAAGCGTAGATTGCGTATTCAGTCTCTTTGAGCTGGATTACGGTATTAAGTGTAGATTGCCTATTCAGCTCAGAATAGGCTATTCAGTCTATTTGAGCTGGATTACGGTATTAAGTGTAGATTGCCTATTCAGCTCAGAATAGGCTATTCAGTCTATTTGAGCTGGATTACGGTATTAAGCGTAGATTGCCCCCGAACGCTATTCAGTCTATTTGAGCTGGATTACGGTATTAAGTGTAGATTGCCTATTCAGCTCAGAATAGGCTATTCAGTCTATTTGAGCTGGATTACGGTATTAAGTGTAGATTGCCTATTCAGCTCAGAATAGGCTATTCAGTCTATTTGAGCTGGATTACGGTATTAAGCGTAGATTGCGTATTCAGTCTCTTTGAGCTGGATTACGGTATTAAGTGTAGATTGCCTATTCAGCTCAGAATAGGCTATTCAGTCTATTTGAGCTGGATTACGGTATTAAGTGTAGATTGCCTATTCAGCTCAGAATAGGCTATTCAGTCTATTTGAGCTGGATTACGGTATTAAGCGTAGATTGCGTATTCAGTCTCTTTGAGCTGGATTACGGTATTAAGTGTAGATTGCCTATTCAGCTCAGAATAGGCTATTCAGTCTATTTGAGCTGGATTACGGTATTAAGTGTAGATTGCCTATTCAGCTCAGAATAGGCTATTCAGTCTATTTGAGCTGGATTACGGTATTAAGCGTAGATTGCGTATTCAGTCTCTTTGAGCTGGATTACGGTATTAAGTGTAGATTGCCTATTCAGCTCAGAATAGGCTATTCAGTCTATTTGAGCTGGATTACGGTATTAAGTGTAGATTGCCTATTCAGCTCAGAATAGGCTATTCAGTCTATTTGAGCTGGATTACGGTATTAAGCGTAGATTGCGTATTCAGTCTCTTTGAGCTGGATTACGGTATTAAGTGTAGATTGCCTATTCAGCTCAGAATAGGCTATTCAGTCTATTTGAGCTGGATTACGGTATTAAGTGTAGATTGCCTATTCAGCTCAGAATAGGCTATTCAGTCTATTTGAGCTGGATTACGGTATTAAGCGTAGATTGCGTATTCAGTCTCTTTGAGCTGGATTACGGTATTAAGTGTAGATTGCCTATTCAGCTCAGAATAGGCTATTCAGTCTATTTGAGCTGGATTACGGTATTAAGTGTAGATTGCCTATTCAGCTCAGAATAGGCTATTCAGTCTATTTGAGCTGGATTACGGTATTAAGTGTAGATTGCCTATTCAGCTCAGAATAGGCTATTCAGTCTATTTGAGCTGGATTACGGTATTAAGTGTAGATTGCCTATTCAGCTCAGAATAGGCTATTCAGTCTATTTGAGCTGGATTACGGTATTAAGTGTAGATTGCCTATTCAGCTCAGAATAGGCTATTCAGTCTATTTGAGCTGGATTACGGTATTAAGCGTAGATTGCGTATTCAGTCTCTTTGAGCTGGATTACGGTATTAAGTGTAGATTGCCTATTCAGCTCAGAATAGGCTATTCAGTCTATTTGAGCTGGATTACGGTATTAAGTGTAGATTGCCTATTCAGCTCAGAATAGGCTATTCAGTCTATTTGAGCTGGATTACGGTATTAAGCGTAGATTGCGTATTCAGTCTCTTTGAGCTGGATTACGGTATTAAGTGTAGATTGCCTATTCAGCTCAGAATAGGCTATTCAGTCTATTTGAGCTGGATTACGGTATTAAGTGTAGATTGCCTATTCAGCTCAGAATAGGCTATTCAGTCTATTTGAGCTGGATTACGGTATTAAGCGTAGATTGCGTATTCAGTCTCTTTGAGCTGGATTACGGTATTAAGTGTAGATTGCCTATTCAGCTCAGAATAGGCTATTCAGTCTATTTGAGCTGGATTACGGTATTAAGTGTAGATTGCCTATTCAGCTCAGAATAGGCTATTCAGTCTATTTGAGCTGGATTACGGTATTAAGCGTAGATTGCGTATTCAGTCTCTTTGAGCTGGATTACGGTATTAAGTGTAGATTGCCTATTCAGCTCAGAATAGGCTATTCAGTCTATTTGAGCTGGATTACGGTATTAAGTGTAGATTGCCTATTCAGCTCAGAATAGGCTATTCAGTCTATTTGAGCTGGATTACGGTATTAAGTGTAGATTGCCTATTCAGCTCAGAATAGGCTATTCAGTCTATTTGAGCTGGATTACGGTATTAAGTGTAGATTGCCTATTCAGCTCAGAATAGGCTATTCAGTCTATTTGAGCTGGATTACGGTATTAAGTGTAGATTGCCTATTCAGCTCAGAATAGGCTATTCAGTCTATTTGAGCTGGATTACGGTATTAAGTGTAGATTGCCTATTCAGCTCAGAATAGGCTATTCAGTCTATTTGAGCTGGATTACGGTATTAAGTGTAGATTGCCTATTCAGCTCAGAATAGGCTATTCAGTCTATTTGAGCTGGATTACGGTATTAAGTGTAGATTGCCTATTCAGCTCAGAATAGGCTATTCAGTCTATTTGAGCTGGATTACGGTATTAAGCGTAGATTGCGTATTCAGTCTCTTTGAGCTGGATTACGGTATTAAGTGTAGATTGCCTATTCAGCTCAGAATAGGCTATTCAGTCTATTTGAGCTGGATTACGGTATTAAGTGTAGATTGCCTATTCAGCTCAGAATAGGCTATTCAGTCTATTTGAGCTGGATTACGGTATTAAGTGTAGATTGCCTATTCAGCTCAGAATAGGCTATTCAGTCTATTTGAGCTGGATTACGGTATTAAGTGTAGATTGCCTATTCAGCTCAGAATAGGCTATTCAGTCTATTTGAGCTGGATTACGGTATTAAGTGTAGATTGCGTATTCAGCTC
>CAUEEP010000796.1:0-13973 GCA_958450365.1 Mesorhabditis belari | reverse complement strand
TTTCCTCGTTTAAATAATTTAAGTTTTTGATTGTTACCAACAGCTATGTTTTTAATTTTGGATTCTGCTTTTGTTGATATAGGTGCAGGTACTAGTTGAACTGTTTATCCTCCTTTAAGTACTTTGGGTCATCCTGGTAGTAGTGTTGATTTAGCTATTTTCAGTTTACATTGTGCTGGTGTTAGTTCTATTTTAGGTGGTATTAATTTTATATGTACAACTAAAAATTTACGTAGTAGTTCTATTTCTTTAGAACATATAAGATTGTTTGTTTGAACTGTTTTTGTTACTGTGTTCTTATTAGTTTTATCACTGCCTGTCTTAGCTGGTGCTATTACTATATTATTAACTGATCGTAATTTGAATACTTCTTTTTTTGATCCAAGAACAGGTGGTAATCCTTTAATTTATCAGCATTTGTTTTGATTTTTTGGTCATCCAGAGGTTTATATTTTAATTTTACCAGCTTTTGGTATTATTAGTCAATCTACTTTGTATTTGACTGGTAAAAAGGAAGTGTTTGGTTCTTTAGGTATAGTTTATGCAATTTTGAGTATTGGTTTAATTGGTTGTGTTGTTTGAGCTCATCATATGTATACTGTAGGTATAGATTTGGATTCTCGTGCTTATTTTACTGCTGCAACTATAGTTATTGCTGTTCCTACTGGTGTTAAAGTTTTTAGTTGACTTGCTACTTTATTTGGTATAAAGATGAATTTTAATCCTGTTTTATTATGGGTTTTAGGTTTTATTTTCTTATTTACTATTGGTGGTTTAACTGGTGTTATTTTAGCTAATTCTAGTTTAGATATTATTTTACATGATACTTATTACGTTGTTGCTCATTTTCATTATGTTTTAAGATTGGGTGCTGTTTTTGGTATTTTTACAGGTGTTAGTCTTTGATGGTCTTATATTAATGGTGTGATTTATGATAAGCTTACAATAATTGCTGTTTTTTTTCTAATGTTTTTAGGTGTAAATTTAACTTTTTTCCCTCTTCATTTTGCTGGTTTACATGGTTATCCTCGTAAGTATTTGGATTATCCTGATACTTATTCTCTTTGAAATATTTTGTCTTCTTATGGTTCTATGTTAAGTACATTTGCTCTTTTTTTATTTGTTTATTTATTGTTGGAGTCCTTTATATCTTATCGTTTAGTTTTAAATGATGGTTTTGTGAATAGTAGTCCTGAGTCTTCTTATAGTAATTATGTTTTTGGTCATAGTTATCAGTCTGAAATTTATTTTGTAACTAGTTATAAGTAAAACTTTAGTATATTTAGTATTTTTAATTGCAAATTAAAAGGTATAAGTTTTTGATAAGATAGGATAATTTAGTCTGTAAGGTTCATACCCTTAAGGTTGTCTTGTTTATTTGCAGTTTATAGTTTATTTAAAATATAATGTTTGGGTCATTAAGAATAAAACTGATTTAGATTTTTATTTTATTTAGAATAACTCATTTACACTGAGTAGGTTTAAAATCTTATTTTGATATATTTTTTTGTTTTGGCTGTTTTTATAGGTGTTATAAGGTTTATTATGTTTGATCCTATTAAAAGGAGATTTTTTCTAATTTTTTCTTTGTTACTAAGCATGCCTTTAATTTCTATGCTTGGGTTTATTTGATTTTCTTATTTTATTTGTTTATTATTTTTAAGAGGTGTTTTTGTAATTCTAGTTTATTTTTCTAGTCTTTCAAAATTAGTTTTTATTAAACCTAATTTAGTTTGGGTGTTGGTGTTATTTAGTTATTTAAATTGTTTCTATTTTTATTTTGATCATAGTTTTTTAAATATAAATGTTTTTTACTTTTTTATTTATTTATATGTTTTATTATATATCCTTTTAATTTTAATTTGTTTTATAAATTTTAGGAGTTATTTTCTTTCTTTTTCAGGTGCTCTTCGTAAGTTTTAATATTATTTTTCTTTTTGTGAGATTGTTTATGCTATTTTTTAAATGATTCCGTCTAATTTTTATTCTTATTTCTTTGGAATTCTTAATAATGAGTCTATTCTTTATGTTTAGTAATATTTTTACGGAAATAATATTTTTTTATTTTATATGTTTTTCTGTGATTTCAAGTATCTTAGGTATACTAGTTATAGTAGGTAGAATGAAATTTTTTGGTAATGATTATTGTATTTTTTACAGATGTAAGTTAAGTTAAACTATTAGTTTTCAAAACTAAAAATTTTTCTGTAGAGATAGTAGTATAATTTTAGTATTTTTCTTTTTCGAGGAAAAGGTTTATATCTTAAAATTTTGATTTTGGATTAAGAATAGTTAAGATAATATTATCTAGATTTGATTTATTTAGTAGTTAATAAAAATTTAACTCGGTAGTTTTTTATCTGTAAAATATTTGTTCCAGAATAATCGGCTAGACTTATAAGATTTTTACTTTATTTTGTTTTTATTAAATTTGTATTTTTATATTTTCTTTTTTAGGTGGAATTTAAATTTTTGATTTTTATTTTATTTAATAATAAGTTTTTTAATTGAATTAGATTAGTACCTAATTAGTTTAAATTTATTATATCAGAAGTAAAGTTATATTTAAACTGAAAAAATATTGGCAGATTTATTAAATAATCTTTGGAGGTTGAGTTTTAATTGAGAACCCTCATTTTTTACTAGTTTTATTGGCTCATGTATGATCGTTTATTTTATATTTTAGGTATAAAATTTAAACTTCTTTTATTAAAATAGATATATACATGGTTTATGTACTAGTTTATTTTGACCTACATTTATGTTTTAATTGGATAAAAGGAAGAAATTTCTTTTTGAAATTGTAAAAGACAGTAAATTAATTTTTATATTTAATTGAAGTTTTATTTAAAAATGGTTCAAATCATCCATCAATTGCCCATCGGGGAGTAAGTTGTAGTAAAGTAGGTTTAGGGGAATCTGAACCTAGTTAGAGTTATATAATTTGTTTTGAAAACAAATGTAGATTTAGATCATAACTTTTTAGAAAGTAGTTTAATAAGAATTTTTGACTGTTGATCAAAAGGTTATTTTCTAGAAGGGTTTAGTTAATTTATAATATTAGATTGTAAATCTAAAGTTTTTGACTCTTGTTATTTATTTTAATTTTATTTATACTTTTATTAATGTTTTGTATTATTCAGTCAATTGCTTTTATTACTTTATATGAGCGTCATTTGTTAAGTCTGAGTCAAAATCGTCTTGGTCCTAATAAGGTTAGGTTTATAGGTTTAGTTCAAGCTATTATAGATGGTATTAAGTTATTAAAGAAAGAGCAGATTTTACCTATTAAAATTTTTGATTTGGCCTTTTTATTTGTACCGGGGATTTCTTTTGTTATTATGTTCTTTGAATGGTTTACTTTACCTTTTCTGTTTGAATTTTTTACTTTTGAAATATCTTTTTTATTTCTTTTATGTATAGTAGGTTTTTCTGTTTATGGTATATTAGTTAGGGGTGTTGTTAGTAAGTCTAAATATGGTATAATTGGTGCTGTACGTGCCAGTAGTCAGAGTATTTCTTATGAAATTGCTTTTTCTCTATATTTTTTTGTTATTATTTTTCATTTAAATGTTTTTTCTTTTATAGGTATATTAAATTTAAGTTTAATCTTTATCATAGTACCATTTTTAATTATAGTTCTTGGTGAACTTAATCGTGCACCTTTTGATTTTTCTGAAGGTGAGAGGGAGTTGGTTAGTGGTTACAACACTGAATTTTCCAGAGTTTCTTTTGTTTTATTATTTTTAAGTGAGTATGGAGTTCTAATCTTTTTTAGTGTTCTTTTTAGTGTACTATTTTTTTCTTTTTCTCTTCTATCAATTTATCTATTTTTTTCTCTTTTAATTTTTATTCGTAGATCATACCCTCGTTTTCGTTATGATCTTTTAATGAGATTTTTTTGGTTTTTAATATTACCTGTTTCATTATTTTTTTTAAGTTTTTTCGTTGTTATATTTTATTATTAATCAGGTTTTTTTATTAGATATCTTTATATTTGTTTTTCTGTTACAATTTATTTTTTATTTTAAAGAGAGATTGTTGAGAGTCTTTTCAAAAAGATTCTTGACAAGTCTTGTTAATGTTTTTAGGTTTAATAAAGGTTTACCCCTAAGCAGTCTAATTTCAGTTTTTATTTTCTTAGTGTTATTAACTTGTTGTTTTGGTGGTTATTTTTGTTATTCTTTTTGTCCTTGTGGTATATTAGAATTTACTTTTGTTTTTGCTTTAGTTGCTTGACTTAGTACTATATTAAATTTTATCTCTAGTGAAAAATTTTCTATCTATATAAGTAAAGGTGGTGATAGTTATTTAAAGACTCTTGTTTTTTTTGCTATTGAATTGGTTAGAGAATTTTCTCGTCCCTTTGCTTTAACAATTCGTTTAACGGTTAATATTATAGTAGGTCATTTAATCAGTATAAGTTTATATCAATTTTTAGAGTTATCTGGTGGTGATAAATATATTTGATTAAGACTATTGGCTATTATGATGGAATGTTTTGTTTTTTTTATTCAAAGTTATGTTTTTTCTCGTTTAGTTTATTTATACTTAAATGAGTAAGTTGAAGTGTTAGCTTAAGTTTAAAGTGCTGAACTTTTAATTCAGTGATTCTACACTTTAGTTAATGTAGTATAATATATTATATTTGTTTTAAGTGCAAAAGGTTTAATTAACAGACAAGGTTTAAGTAAGTCTTCTAAACTTACTCTGGTTTATACCACTTGTTTTATGTTACTTTTAAAAATGTGTATATTTTATGATAGTTATATCAATAACTAGAATAAAATAAAGCATTTATAAGTGAAGTAATCCCAAGAGTTTTTTTTTTATAAAAAAAAATGTTGATGTTTTAAAGTTTTAGTATATTTAGTATTTATTGTTGTCAACATTGAGGTTAAAACTTTGTTTTGACTTTTTAGTATAAGTAGTACTTTTGATTTCCAATCAAAAAGTTTAAAAGTTAATTAATTTTTTTCAAGGTTATAATATTTTATTTTCAGGTAGTTTGTTTGGTAGTTATATGGATTGGTTTCATGCTTTTAATTGTAGTTTATTGTTGGGTGTTTTGGTTTTTGTATGTTTATTATTTGTTTATTTGATAGTTGGTTTATTTTATTTTAAGAGTAAAAAAATTGAATATCAGTTTGGTGAATTACTATGTAGAATTTTTCCGACTTTTATTTTACTTTTTCAGATGGTTCCTTCCTTAAGTTTGTTGTATTATTATGGTCTA
Source organism: Mesorhabditis belari (assembly GCA_958450365.1). Lineage (NCBI taxonomy): Eukaryota > Metazoa > Nematoda > Chromadorea > Rhabditida > Rhabditidae > Mesorhabditis > Mesorhabditis belari. The sequence continues at coordinate 8,737 of CAUEEP010000796.1, read as the reverse complement.
ATAAGGTTGGATAGGAATTTAAGTGTTAAAGTTATTGGTCATCAGTGGTATTGAAGTTATGAATATAGTGATTTACCTGGTTTGGAATTTGATTCATATATGAAGTCTCTTGATCAATTGGAATTAGGTGAGCCTCGTTTGTTGGAGGTTGATAGTCGTTGTGTTTTACCAAATGATGTTAATGTTCGTTTTTGTGTTACTTCTGCTGATGTTATTCATGCTTGAACATTGTCTACTTTATCTATTAAGTTAGATGCCATGAGTGGTATTTTAAGTATTGTTAATTATACTTTTCCTGTAGTTGGTTTATATTATGGTCAGTGCTCAGAGATTTGTGGTGCTAATCATAGTTTTATACCTATTTGTTTAGAAGTAACTTTAATTGATAATTTTAAGTTTTGATGTAATAATATGTTATCTTAGCTTTTTAGTTTATTTAAAATTTTTGTTTGTGGTACAAAGGAATTTGAGCTAAATTTTTGTTTATTATATTTTAGTATTGCATACTATAAGAGGAAATTATTAATTTTTTAATTTATAGAAAAAGAGGGTAGAATTATAAATTTTTTTATTGTTAAAAAATTAAAATTATTATAATTAGTGTTGAAATGTCGACCTCTTTGATAACTGTTTTTTTGTTTTATTAGAAAATTATATTGGTTTTTAAAATTATATTAAATTAATATTTTGTAGTGTTTTTTGTTTTATGTTTTGTAACATTTTATTGAGTTTTTTTTTATTTTTTTATTGTATATAACTCTTTATATACTATATTATTTTTTAATTAGTAATAATTTAAATATTGTTTTCTTTTTTAAAATAAGTTTAGTACTTGTTAATTTATCAAATGTTTTTTAAAGACTTAGGTTATTTAATTTAACTAACTCCTGCCCTATGTTTTTAAATGGCAGTCTTAGCGTGAGGACATTAAGGTAGCATAATAAGTTGTCTCTTTATTGGGGCCTAGTATGAAAGGAGATTTTGGTAAATGAATTTAATTTTTTTTTAGAATTTTATTTTTTATAAGAAATGAAAAATGTATTTTTACAAAGATAAGTCTTTGGAAATTTTGTTATTTTATATTTTCTAGGGTAGAAAGTTTTGTATTATTTTTTACTATATTAATTTTAAGAATTACTCCAGAGTTAACAGAAATTCATATTTTATCTAGTTGTTATAGTAAAATAAGTTTTACATCGATGTTGTATTTTAATTTTGTAAGAAGGAGAAGATTATATTATTAAGACTGTTCTTCTTTTAAGAAATTAAACTTGATATTAGTTTAATCCATTGTAAGATAGGATGGTTTATCTTGAGAATTACTTACTTGTAATATTTTTAGTACGAAAGGAAATTATTTGAAACTTTAAGTTTTTGGTTAACCATTTATTTTTGTTATTTTTGTTATTTATTTTATCTCTTGTATTTGTTGCTCTTTTTTATTTTATTAATTTCTTTTTAAGTATTAAAGAGTCAACTAAAAGGAAAATTAATGCTTTTGAGAGTGGTTTTATTAGTATTGGTAAAATTCAAAATTCTTTTAGTATTCATTTTTTTATTATGATGTTAATATTTGTTATTTTTGATTTAGAAATTGTTATATTTTTGGGTATTTTAATTTCGGATTTTTTTAGGTTTGTTAGTTTTGTTTTTATTATGGTTTTTATTATAGGTGGATTTTATATGGAATGATATTATGGTAAGTTGGTTTGAGTAATTTAATTAATATTTTTGTTTATTTGATTATTATATTTTTTCTTTTTGGTTTTTATGTTTGGGTTTTACCATTTTTTAAGATTGGGTTTTATTTTCTTGAATGGCAGTTTTTAACTTTAAAGTTTAACTTTTATTTTAATAGATTATTGTTTTCTTTTATTTTGTTTTTGGTTACTTTTAGGGTCTTATTATATAGAACATATTATTTATCTGGTGAATTAAGGTTTAATTATTATGTTTTTGTTCTTTTAGTTTTTGTTTGTAGTATATTTAGTTTAAATTTTTCTAATAACTCTTTTAGTATGTTATTAAGTTGGGATCTTTTAGGTATTTCCAGTTATTTTTTAGTTTTATTTTATAATAATTGAGACAGTAATAGTGGTTCAATGAATACTGCTATAACTAATCGTCTTGGTGATTATTTTATATTTGTTTTTTTTGGTTTTACTTGTTTTTCTAGTTTTTATTTTGTTAGACTTAGTTTTTTTTGTTTTTATATTTTATTGTTTTTAATTTTGACTGCTTTTACTAAGAGAGCTCAGTTTCCCTTTAGTAGTTGGTTACCTAAAGCTATAAGGGCTCCGACTCCTGTTAGTTCTTTGGTTCATAGTAGTACTTTGGTTACAGCTGGTTTAATTTTGTTAATAAATTTTAACTTTTTGCTTTTTAATAAATTTAGCATGGTTATATTATTAGTTTTTGGGTCTTTTACTATATTTTTTTCTAGTATTAGTGCTCTTTTAGAGGAGGATATAAAGAAGGTTGTAGCTTTAAGGACTTTATCTCAAATAGGGTTTTCTATGTTGACTTTAGGTTTAGGTTTACATTTTATTTCTTTTATTCATTTAGTTAGTCATGCTTTATTTAAGAGTTGTTTATTTATACAAGTTGGTTATATTATTCATTGTTCTTTTGGTCAGCAAGATAGTCGTGGTTATTCTAATAATGGTAACTTTCCTATTTTTATACAGTTACAATTATTGTTAACTTTATTTTGTCTTTGTGGTATGATTTTTTCCAGAGGTTCTGTTAGTAAGGATTTTATTTTGGAGTTATTTTATAGTAATAATTATTATTTTTTTTTTGTGTTTATATTTTTTTTATCTGTTTTTTTAACTTTTGGTTATAGATATCGTCTTTGAAAAGGGTTTTTTATTGATTCTAATAGTAGTGTTAGTCATTTTAGAAATTCTGTTATTATAAATTTTCTAAGTTTATTTTTAGTTATTTTTTCTATTTGTTTTCTGTGATGATTTAATTTCAATATGATTAATATTCCAAGTTTGTTTATTTATACTGATTTTTTTGCACCAATCTTTTATATTTTATTGATATACTTTTTTATTTATTTTTTTTGGAAGTTAATTTTAAAGGAATTTGTTTATAAATTTGTGGTTGATTTTTTAAGTAATATAAGTATTTTTAAAATGAAAAATATTAAATTCTTAGATTTAGGTTTATTGAATTTTGTTTCTTCAGGTTATTCTTTATTTGGTTATTTTAACTTTAGTAGTAGTTTAATTTTGAAGAATTTAAATTTTTCCAGAGTTATTATAGTTATTTTTTTATTCTTTTTATTTTTTTGTGGTTTTAGTTTATTTAAAATATTAACCTTGCACGTTAAAGTTTATAACCATGTTAATTTTATTATATGTTTTGGTATTAACCAAGAGTTCTATAATTAATTTGTATTTAATTTACTTAATATGTTCTGTTTTGTTTGTAAGTTACTTTTATTAATCAAGTTGAACTGACTTTTTCTAATCTTTTTGTTTGGTGTACTTTAGTTTGTTTGGTAATCTAGTGGGTTTTCACCTTTTGTTGGGATACCCCTGTTTGTTTGGTTTTTCCTTAATATTTGGATGTTTCCAGTTTGTTTGATTTTTCCTTACTTATTGGATAAGAGCAGCACATATGTGCTGCAAACACCCCCTGGAAGGGGGTCTTTGTTTGTATTTTTACTTTTGTTTTAAATCCCCCCCCCCTCCTTTTATAATATGAAACAAAGTAATAATATATAATACCTGTAATCTAATTAAATATAATAGCACCTGCATTAAACAAAGAGTAAGAATTATTCAAAGAAAAATAAGCATACGCGCATGTACGCGCGTTATAATATATATATTATGAATATATATAAATATATATATCTATATAAATAAAGAGTTATCTTCTATTAATTTTTTTTTTTGTTAAAAAAAAAAAATCTCTCTTGGATAGGTACTTATATTAATTGATATATATATCTATCTATATTAATAGATAGATATACATACTTATTACAACAGTATAGTGATGGGTTTGGGTAGATTTTTAGATTTATTCTATTCCATTTGTTTTTATTTATTTATTTTTTGTTCTTTTTTTAAGTTTTATTTGTTTAGTTTCTTCTAATATAGTGGTTTGGTGAAGAGTTTTTTTGATTATGACTTTAATTTTTATTTCTTTAAATAAGTCTTTAGGTTCTTATGTTGTTTTGGTCAATTACTTTATTATTCAGGAAGTTGTTGGATTATTATTTTTATTTTTTAGATTTGTTTTAATACAGTTATTTTTTCTTTTTATTAAAGTTGGGGTAGCTCCTTTTCATTTTTGATTATTTAGTGTATTGTGGGGTGTTTATGATTTTGTTTTTCTTTGGTTTTTAACTTTTCAGAAGTTACCTTTTATTTTGGTATTTTTTTATTTAAGAGTTTCTTCAGTTGTTATTTTTTTGATTTTAGGTTTATTTTTTTGTTATTTACAAATTTTTCTCTTAAAAAGGTTTAAGTTTTTAATTGTATTATCTTCAACTGAAAGATTTAATTGGTTTTTGATAGTTAATGGTTTAAGTTTTTCTGTTAGATTATATATTTTTCTTTATTATTTAGTTATTATATTTTTTTTGCTATTTAAAGTTTTAAATTTTTCTTTTAATTTTAATACTTGGGAAACTTTATTGGTTTTTTTAAATATACCTTTTATGTTAACCTTTTTTGTTAAGATTTTTAGTTTAATGGATCTTGTTAATCTGAGGTTTTTTATTTTTCTTTTATTATTTTTGATATTTCTTTCTAGTTTATCTTTTGGTTATTGGTTAGTTATTTTAAGTACTAAGTTTAATTTTTTTAGTGATGTAAAGAATCAGGTTTTTTCTGCTTTTATTCTTTTATTATCATTTTTTTGTTTAATTTATCATTTTAGTATATTTAGTATTTTATCTTGATACGATAAAGGTTTTATGATAGAGTTTTAAATAGAATTTCTATGTTTGATTGCGGTTCAAAATGTTTTAAACTTTTATAATATAGTTTAGATAGAATATTTGTTTTTGATGCAAAAGGGTTTATTATATACTCTTTTAGTTTAATTAAAATATCACTTTGAAGCAGTGAAGATTTTATGGGTGTTGAAATTTGTTTTTGATTTTGCTAAGTCTATGTTAATTAGTTTACCTTCGAGAAAGAGTTTAACTATTAGTTGAAATTTTGGTAGTATGTTGGGTATAATTTTGGTTTTCCAAATTGTTACTGGGATTTTTTTGGTTTTTTATTTGGTTGCTGATGGTGGTTTGGCTTTTTTAAGGGTTCAGTCTGTTATAGTTGACTCTGTTTTTGCTCTTTTTTTACGTATTTTTCATTTTAATGGGGCTAGTTTATTTTTTATTTTTTTATATTTGCATATTTTTAAAGGTTTATATTTTATAAGATATCGTTTATCTAAAGTTTGAATTTCTGGTATCACTATTTTTTTTCTATTAATAGCTGAAGCTTTTATAGGTTATGTTTTACTTTGAAGTCAAATGAGTTTTTGAGCTGCTGCTGTTATCACTAGGTTGTTAAGTGTTATTCCTATTTGGGGTTCTGTTATTGTCTCTTGGATTTGAGGTGGTTTTGGTGTTATTGGATTTACTATGAAGTTTTTTTTTACTGTTCATTTTTTATTGCCTTGAATTATTTTAGTTATTATAATAATTCACTTAATTTTTTTGCATGATTCTGGTAGAACTTCTAGTCTTTATTGTCATGGGGATTATGATAAAATTAAGTTTTTTCCTAATTTTTGAAATAAGGATGCTTATAATTTTCTTTTTTGACTATTATTTTTTATTTTTTGTTTAACAACTCCTTTTTTATTAGGTGATGGTGAAATGTTTTTGGAGGCTAACCCTATGACTAGCCCTATCCATATTGTTCCTGAGTGATATTTCTTATTTGCTTATGCTATTCTTCGTGCTATTCCTAATAAATTATTGGGTGTTATTGCTTTGGTGATAAGTATTTGTGTTTTTTATTTTTTTGCTGTTTTTGGTAATATTTATACTTGTTTGTCTAAGGTTAATAAGTTTTTAGTCTCTACTTTTGTTGTAGTATCTTTTATTTTAAGGTGATTAGGTCAATGTTTAGTTGAAGATCCTTACAGTTTCTTGAGTCCTGTATTTTCTATTATTTATTTTAGTTTAATCTTATTATTGTTTTTGAATTATATGGTTACTAAATTTATTTTTTCTTACACTTTTAGTATAATTAGTATTTTAGTTTTAGGTTCTAAAGGTTTTTAGTGTATTGTTTTTTCATAATTTTCATATTTTAAGTCTTTCTGGTTATGCTTATTATTTATTTTTTTGTTCTTTGAGTTTAACAACTTCTTTTGTTATATTTTTCAAGTATGGTGTAATTTGAATATTTGTATTTTCTCTATTTACTGTTTTATTTGTTTCTTTTGCTTGAGGTAAAGATATTTCTATAGAAGGTTTAAGGGGTTATCATAATTTTTTTGTTATGGATGGGTTTAAGTTTGGTACTGTTCTTTTTATTTTTAGTGAGTTTATATTTTTTTTTAGGATTTTTTGGACTTTTTTTGATGCAGCTTTAGTTCCTGTTCATGATTTAGGTGAGACTTGATCTCCCATAGGGATAGAGTTGGTTAATCCTTTTGGTGTGCCTTTGTTGAATACTATTATTTTATTAAGTAGTGGTGTTTCTGTTACTTGAGCTCATTATCAACTTTTAAGTAATAAGAGATGTTCTTTAAGTCTTTTTTTAACTATTGTGTTAGCTTTGTATTTTACAGGTGTTCAAGGTATGGAGTATAGTGAAGCTAGTTTTTCTATATCTGATGGTGTTTTTGGTAGTATTTTTTATTTAGCCACTGGTTTCCATGGAATTCATGTTCTTTGTGGTGGTTTATTTCTGTTTTTTAATTATATTCGTTTATTAAAGAATCATTTTAGTTTTACCCATCATTTGGGGTTTGAGTTTGCTATCTTATATTGACATTTTGTTGATGTAGTTTGATTATTTTTATTTGTTTTTGTTTATTGATGATCTTATTAGTCATTTTAGTTTAATTTAGAATGTATAACTTGTAATTATAAGGTTTAGTGACTATTTTTAACATGTTGTTTTTTTCTTTAGTATGATTTTTTAATATTAAGGAGTTTCTATTTTTTTTTTGTTTATTTTCTATCTTTTTATTTTTTAATTTTGGTTGATCAGGTACTTTTTTGTTACTAGATTCAACTGTTTTTATTTTACTTATTTTTATAAGTCTTTTCATTTTAGCTATTATTTTAATAAGAGAGAAGAATAGTATGCTTTTAATTTTAACAAATAGATTAGTTTTAATTTGTGTGTTTTTTTTTATTTCTAGAAATTTTTTGATAATTTATATTTTCTTTGAGTTATCTTTGTTGCCTATTCTAATTATAATTTTAGGTTTTGGTTCTCAGATTGAAAAAATTAATTCTTCTTATTATTTGTTATTTTATGCTGCTTTATGTTCTTTTCCTTTTTTGTTTATTTATTTTTCAAATTTTTTATTTTTGATACCTGGTTATTTTGATTTCTTTATTAGTTGGGAGTTTGCTTTTATTTTGAGTTTAACTTTTATGATAAAGTTTCCTATTTACTTTTTACATTTATGGTTACCCAAAGCTCATGTTGAGGCTCCAACTTCTGCTAGAATAATCTTAGCTGGACTTTTATTAAAATTAGGTACAGGGGGTTTTTTGCGTATTTTGGGTTCATTAAATTTTACTTTTAATAATATTTGGGTTATTATTTCATTTCTAGGTATGATTATTGGTTCTTTTGCTTGTGTATTTCAAAGAGATTCTAAATCTTTAGCTGCTTATTCATCTATTACTCACATAGGATTTTTGTTATTAGCTTTAGTTTTTTTTACTGTTAGTGGTAAAAGAAGAGGTTTACTTCTTATGTTAGCCCACGGTTATACATCTACTTTAATATTTTATTTAATTGGTGAATTTTACCATTCTACTAATACTCGTATAATCTATTTTTTTAATAGTTTTTTTGGTTCTAATATATTTTTTTCTATTATTTTTGCTGTTGTTTTTTTATCAAATATGGGTGTACCTCCTTCAGCTTCTTTTATTTCGGAGTTTATTGTAGTTAGTAATAGTGTTTTAATTGGTAGAATTTTATTTTTTATAATCTTTATTTATTTTGTAGTTGCTTTTTATTATTCTTTATATTTTATTGCTTGTTCTTTTGTAGGAAAGAGATTTATCCAAGTTGAGTTGTTCTCCTCTGGTTTAACTTATTTTATTTGTTTAATAATATATAATGTGTTTTGACTTAGTTTATTTTAATTGTTCTTGAAATGTGTATATTTTATGATAGTTATATCAATAACTAGAATAAAATAAAGCATTTATAAGTGAAGTAATCCCAAGAGTTTTTTTTTTCATAAAAAAAATTACTTATTTATTAATAATTATTTTTCTAAATATCAATCTGGTTTAAGTGTTTGGTTGGAGAGTTCAAATCATAAGGATATTGGTACTCTTTATTTTATTTTTGGTTTATGATCAGGTATAGTTGGGACTAGTCTTTCCTTGTTAATTCGTTTAGAGTTAGCTAAACCTGGTTTTTTTTCTGGTAATGGTCAGTTGTATAATAGTGTTATTACTGCTCATGCTTTATTGATGATTTTTTTTATGGTTATACCTAGTATAATTGGTGGTTTTGGTAATTGAATATTACCTTTAATATTAGGTGCTCCTGATATAAGT
>CAUEEP010000795.1:0-13249 GCA_958450365.1 Mesorhabditis belari | reverse complement strand
TTTTCTCGACACTGGTTTATGCTAAAATTTAGTCAGGTCAGGTCCCCATAGTCAAAACCCATCGATTGACAAAGGGAAAGGCAAAGGGAGCAGCCTCTGTTTTTCCCATAATAAGCTTGACCTCAGGCGGCGCATTCAACAAACTTTTCCTTATCATTCAAAGACGGCACCCCCGTCCCACAGAATTTCCCGGATATCAGTCAAGGCTTCTACATTGAGGAAAAAGCCTCTTTCGGGACGGATGAGACGCGGCTCATTTTACGGCCGCCTCCTCCTCTTATTTCTCTCACCAAATAAGGTCAAAAGTGCTACCGGAGGCTGGTACTAAACTGGAAAAAGAGATTAAAAATCCGAAGCACATTCTTTAAAATCATCTAATAGTGGCGTCTGGGGGTGGGAAATGACGCGAGTAACGATCCAGGTTTTAAAATTTGATGACGAGGCAAAACTTCTAAAAACCCAAATCGCTGAAATGAATGAACATAATGAACATATAGTCGGATTTTCAGATTTTCCCAAGAAAGATTTTCCCATCAATATGGATCCAAATAGTCATGGTTATAGGTTTTAGAGTAAAAGAAAAATGACTCGGGGCTTTTTAGAGTAAAAAAGAAAAGAAAAACCATGGATGAAAAACTATGAAGAGAAAGTATGGATGGACATAAGGATTCTCTTTAGGCTGTAGGGGCAAAAGGTGATCACAAAAACTTGCGGAATGTAAAAGAAAAGAAAAAGAAAGGAATAGACAATGATGGGGAAAGTAAAAATAGAACAATCGGTGAAAGAGAATCGGTGGTGGATGATCGGGAATAATAATTGGGGAGGGGAAAGCAAGTAGAAGCGTGAGAAATCATGGTAAAGCTTTTTGGGGAGAGAATATTAGTTTCAGGATGAATTCTTGAAGAAAATTAGAAAGGAAACAAAATTGGCAAATATTTCTAACTGTAAGCCACCGAGAGACTAGGGAATGTCTTTGTTTCGAGTTATTGACCATTTCTATGCGGATTGATTCAAAATATTCCGTTGAATGAGCTGAAAGCTTTAAAAACTTCCCCATTTATGGACAAGTCGTTCAATTTTTGTTTTGTTTCTCTTAATTTCGGTTTTTGGCCGATTTTTCTTGTGGACTTGTGATTCACCTTCACCACAAATTCCTTCATTTCCCTCCCTTACCCCCGTTTTCTTTCAGTCTTCGAAGACTGAAAGATTCTGAAGGAAATCGAGAGAAAAACACAAAAAGTTGATTGGAACCATCTCCTTGGAGAGTTTTTTGAAAAAGACAGCTTTGTCAGCTCCAAAAACTCAACAATAAAAGAGAAACAATATTTTAAAGAGACATAAAAAGGAGTAACGGCAAAAATGGTGTAAAACATTGTAAAACAATTCGTCTAAAAATATCTTGACATTTATTTTAAAAAAAGTGCATTTCGAATTTGAGGCGATTCTCATCATTTTCTTTTCTCATTTCCCCAAAGTGGACCACCGGCTATGAAACAATTGTTCGAAAATGATTGTAATTGAGACGAGAAAAGGGAAAGCTTAAGAGAAAAGGGTGGCTTAGAGAAAGAAATGGCCAACTGACCCATGTCTGTCAAAAAGAAAGTTCTTTTTAGCTCACCTCGCTTCCGTCCCACTGATCAAAAAGCCGAAATTAGTTGAGAATAATCCTCCAATGAAATAACCTTTTTGAAGCACTAACATCAAATTTAGATGTCCAAAGTTAGATGCAACTAGCAACTAGCTCAAATATGCAATTGGACAGCTCAAAACCAAGAAATTCTAGCTGAAAGTTAGATTGCTAATGGTAAAGTGCTTGAACTGCTGGAGTGCTTGAACTGTGGGAATTGCGGGTTTTACTCTTTTATGATTTGTTGCTAGTGAAAAGGTATGCAATAATTCAATACCTTTTCGCGTTTTAAAAAGCTCTAAAAAGCTAATATTAACCAATTTCTATCCCAAAAGTTGTTTTTCTAGGTAATTTGAGGGTGTCAAATTCAAATTTTGACATAACAGAGCGTGTGGAACCATTTTGAAAGACAAAACGGCTAGCTCAAATTACAGAAAATTGTCGATTTTGCTCTTTCTATAGCTCCGTCCGTTTGTTTCAACAAGCTCCGTTTGTTTCAACAAGCTCCGTTTGTTTCAACAAGCAAATAAGCTTGCAACAATTTTTCCGCCTTTTCTCCAAAAACATTAGTGTTCGAAAAAATTCCATTGTCCTAGTTCTCAAAATTGGAGTTTGGGTCCAATGCGAGCTTTTTCCCTTATCTGGTCCCTACCTGCGCTTTTTGCTTTGCATTTTCAATCTTTCTTTTCTTTTTGGTTAATTAATTTGAATACTTCTCTGCATAAATTTATTTGTAAAAAGATCGTTCAAAGACAAAAACGTTTTCTACGCAAACTACCCTAAAGTAGAACTATCCGAAAAAGTGAAACCATTTGATTGTCTGTAACTCGAGTCATAGAAATGAAATCATTCAAGGTTGTTTTATTGAAAATAAAAAATAAAAAACTCCTTGGCTTTTTGAGGAAAAAAGAAAAACATATTCAAACGTTGGAAAATTGTAAAGTTTCTAACGCGTACAGGTAGCCTTTTCAGGCAAAAACAATTCAAAGCCAACCATCTTGAGATGGTTATTTGAATAACCTTGAGATATATTTGAATGATTGGCTTGAGCCAATCATTCAAATATATCATTCCTAGCCGAAACAAGAAATGGCAAATAATTTGAGATTTCTTGAGAATCAAACATTTCTGAGCAAGTTCATCCTACGTATTTATTTGCATTCTGACCAAAATTTCATTAGCATCGAAGTAAAAGAGAAATTATCTTTGTGCAAGAATTACATAGTTTTTACCGAAATACTAGCTAGACTGGTGACTAGCTAGGTGGAGTAGCTAGACTAGCTAGGTTGAGTTCAAAAGCCAAGGATGCCAAAAATGTCAAAGCCACAGAATTACTAATAGACTCATGAAATTAATTACAAAATGGAGCCTTTTTGCAAAGGAAAGCACTCTAAGGTGAGGTGCTAACTAGACTTGCTGAAAACTGAGTTCTACGTTAGGATTTTTAGTTTAAAACTGTGCTAAACTCGCTTTTTCATGGGCCAAAGTGCTGATCAACACAGAAAATAGACCCGTTACAAAGTCGAGTTTCACTCACTTTATCTTACTGAGTGAAACATTCCAAATCAAGCAAAATCACATTCTAAATCGTGATCTCTTGAACCTTTAGTTTTTCGGCACAGGTGCTACCAAACAAAAGGCAGCTAGAAAATTCTCAAAAAATTTAAAATCGAAACCTAGTCGAAAAAGGGTTTCCTTTGAAAGGGGCTTCATTTTGATAGTTAATAAAAATCTTGCAAAAATATAGCAGAAATAGGCAAAGTTAAAAATTGCTAGGAGTTATTGATGGTTGACTTTTGATGATGGCGGGATCGATCGGCTCCAATATCTGAAAATATAATAAAATCAATTTCAGTCAAAACTACCTTAATCTTCCGCCAGTTTCTTATTCACGTAGCTCAATTTTGGTGAAACTCGATGAAAGAATCACAAGGTTCGAGTTAATCATAACAAAATTGAGCTAATCAAGTGAAAAATCGTACAGATTAGGGTAGTTTTAGCTAAATTCGAGCTAAAAAAACACTTTAATATAAACAAAAATATCTTCATTTTCATTCCTTTTGTTTCAAGGATTTCAAATGAATAGTTTCAAATTAAACTACTCCTAGCCGAGTCTCGCCTTTTAATTAACACAGATTTTCCTCTTGCCTCTTACCTGATAGAGTTTCCCCGCTTGTGGAATGTGTTGTTGACGAAGAACAAAGGGCGTCTTTGGGTCGGAGATGGGTTCGAAAGGAGAATTACAGATAAAGAGCCCTTTTTGAACCTTCCTCCTCTCATTTCATCTGTTCGCTAAATCCTTTGGCACACAAACTAAAGCCCCAATTCAGCTATCACTTGAAACCTTTGCCTGATTTAAAATGACCTCTCCTTCAAAAAGAGTAGCCTCTCTGATCAAGAAGTAAGCCAAGGTTAAATCAGAAGGCACCAAGTATTTCTTCTTGTCCAAATCGAGATTTTGGGGCCTTCTCGACGATTAGCTTAAATATAAAAAATGAACTTCCCACTAAATTAATTTCGTTCAAGTTTACTCGAACTTTGTAACATCAAGTATTTTTTCAGAGGCCCCTACAGTAGCCTCAACTTCTCAGCAAAGCCTCGATATTAGGTATTTGGGACCTTAGGTGCAACATTGTACCTTGTTTTTGGATTTTTGGGGAGGACCAGACACAACATTTTTCACGGTCATGTACTTTAATTCTACTAGATTGGCTCAGCCAGTTGGGAACTACTAGGGATACTTTAAGAAACAACAAGCAGTTTAGGGTACGTACTGGCTGCTATATAGGGCCTCTACTTTTTTGGTATTGTGTACCGTGCCGGGTTTTCACTCAGGAATCCACAACATTGAAACACGAGCATTTGGTTACTGAATGGACATGATTCGAGCTTGAACAAGGTTGAACATGATTCGAAGCTTGAACAAGCTTGTTCAATGTTCAATGTCCGTGTACTTTCTGCAAATTTTACCCCTCAGCGCGTTGCTTGTCGAAGTTGTTTTCTCCTTTGTGTTGCCACTTCACGTTTGTCGGTTGATCAGGTTGAATATTTGTATTAGATTTTCTTCTTGTCCTTGTTCTTGTTCTGGTTCATGTTCCTTCTTGTTCTTGCGCTTCTTCTTGTTCTTGCTCTTCTTCTTCTTCTTCTTATTCTTCTTGTTCTTCTTCTTCTTGTTCTTGGTCTTGTTCTTAGCTTAATATTTTGATAGCTTTGTGATTTGATTAAAGCTTTGGGCCCTGTGGTGAAGTGATTAAATGGGATGGAAACGAAGCGTTTCAAGGGTAAATCACTTTGGAATATTGTATTTGGATTTGGATTGTACCTGGACAATCGATGGAGGTATGGATGAATGCGATGATCAATGAAACACAATATTTAATTTCTGAATATTACAGTCTTAAGAAGTCAAGAAGTTGGTTTTAAACAAGGATTTCACCTCGATTTTAGAGGTGATGTTTGATGTCAAACACATCAAACAATCGATTGATGCAGTTCGGTGGGCTGGGAAAGTCCGTTTGCAGGTAAGGAAAGTGTCCGATGGGAAAGTCCGTTTGCAAGTAAGGAAGCGAATTACTGACATATTTAAGTATAAACAAACTCCAAAATACTCAGGAAGACGAGGTGATTTATCGACAAATCCGGAAATACGATGCACACCGGATTATGTGATGGTTCGTTGTAGCAAATCAATTGTCTTAATGTGTCTTAATCAATTCTTTAAGGTGAAAAGCGACAATTAAATTTCATTCAAATAAAATTTAAATTCAAATTTGAATATTCACTTGGTGAGAAAATACGATAATATATTTATATTTTGTTTTATATAGAATACCAAAAAAATTGGAAGGCCTTCAAAGGAAATGACTACAATATTTACACAAAAAAACGTGTGTAAGAAAAGGTGCTCAAATTAAAAGAAAAGGTTCCTAAAAAGTGCTCAAATTGAAATGTGGCAGGAGAAATAGAGTGAAAATTTGGTTGGAAATTTTGGAGAAGGAAAGTGAAGGTTAAGTTTTGTTGCTCATCAGTCAATGTTAGCCTTGTTATTGCTCAACTGAATAATCAATCTTTTCTTACCCCAAAATCCAAAATTGAGGTCAATGCTGCTAAGATTTATATAGCTTAGAACGTCAACTGTCAGAAAATGTCTGTTTCATCAACAGTTATTCAAAAAATCTAGCTAAATCGGGCTGCAGAATGGTCAGAAACTCTGTCTCCTCCATAATTGCTCGACCCACCGATAACCGTAAGGATCCAAAATGGCAATTTAGGGGATATTTTGTGGTTCTGCATGACCAAATAAACGTTCCTTTGCCTTGATCCTTTACGAGACCAATTGAAAGCTGTCATTTTTGCGAAAATTTTCTAAAGGACTTTAGGCGATTTGCCGGTTCTGAGTTAGCCAAAGTAGCTAGAGAACATGGATAATTGATTTGTGATATACTGCAATCATTTCGATATCACAAAAAAATAATAGTCGCAATTTGGGAAAACGTTTTTGTCATGCTCGAAAAATAAATACTTAATCATCAAATAATGAAAGAAAAACAATTAACTGAAAATGAAATCATAAAGATTTTCTTATTTTCATCAACACAAAAAACAAGAATTGTACGACGGAATTACGTGGTTTTGAAGGATTTAGGGGTTTTTCATTTGAGGAAGTGTTCCTTTTTCTAGATCACGTTTGGGTCGGTTTTTTGGACGAAAATCGGGTTTTCCCTTTAGTTACATATGTTGAAAGTTTTGGGGAAATGAAGGCGATGAAAATGAATGAATGAGAAGAAAATAATGAAGTGAAAGTCGGATTAATGTGCGCCATGTCCGTAGATCCAATTGACGTCAACCTGTAAATGAAAGATGAAACTTTCCCTTGTAAAATTTTGATATATTTTAAATATTCGAAAGGTTTAGTACTGTTTTCCTGGATTCACCTGCGGTATATCAGCTGTGAGAAAATTCGGTGTTGTGCCGTGTAGTGCTCTGCTTTGAGTATGAATACTTTCGGGTGAAGCAGCCGATCCCCGAGACCCCCCTCGTTCACTTCCCGGTGAGGAATAGCCAGAAATTGAGTCACAAGGAGAGAATGGCTCATATAATCCTAAAATATTTAATTTAGAACTGAGCTGATCTGTTGAAAAATTTAAATTTCTCTACTACTTACTTTTCTTTGCTTCTTCGGCAGCAGCTCCATTCCACGTTCCGATTGTCATTTGAAGAGAATCGGAAAAGAGCGAATTCTCTTGACGAGTCTCCGGAAGTGTAAAGGGCTAATTAAGGTTTTAATATATTACTAGTTTTTTACCTGTTCATTGAAGTATCGAGGCTGATTGTGAATGGATGATTGACCTTGAATGGGTCGTGGTGTTGGTAAAAGAGTTGACTCAATTGGAGTACCCAATCCATAACCAGATCTTGATTGAGGCTGAGGCCCAAAGAGAGAATGATTCGAATTCTGAATTAGATAAGAAATAGATTCGACCCAGCTTCTAACTTTGAAGTAGAGATAGAGAAACTAACCCGAACTGGTGGTTGTGGTTGATTGAGTGTGTTAATGTAATTGGTCCATCTAAAATGCAACATTTATTTATTATTTTAGTTTCAAGACTTGTAAAATTATTATATTTATCAGTTTCTTACGTGTTAAGGATTTCTTGCTCCTTTTGCTGTTGTTGTTGAAGAAGTCCTTGTTGTCCTTGCATCAACAGGAGTATTAGCTGTTGATTTGCTACCACGTATTGCTACAAGCTTTCTAATAATTGCGAATTTCAAATTTCTTACAGCAGTCAAATCCAGATCGAAGAAACCCTTGGGCAAACTGGGCAAATTGGACAAACTGACCAAATTTTGATAGATCGTTCGTTGCTCGGAACGGGTTCGCTCTTGGTTTTTCTGAAAGAAAAGCTTTAAATAAATTACAACTAAAGTTAAAAGATATTCAACATTGTCATTTTACCAGCCCATTTTTTACCAGCTCACCGTGAAACACGAATCGCATTTTGTTGTGTGTGGAGTGTTCACTCGATGTCCCCTCAATTCAGCCGGTTCCACAAACTTTCTGGCCTCTTTTTTCCACGCCAGAACTTGCTCTTTTTGAGCCGCAGTAAATGCCTAGAAATGAATGTTATATTTAATCCTTGATTTACATTTTTATCCTCACAGCATTGCTGAGAATCCTATCATAAGTATTGAGTAACATGAAAAGATATTCATCTTCGAGATCTTCACGAACAGCTTGTAAACCACCACAAAAAACGAGGCAATGCACATGGAATAGGAGACGATAAAGCATACCCGGTAAATTCTGAAAAGGACAAATTATTTAAATTCATTATCGCAGCCAAACCTGATCCTGTATTTTGATACATGGCGTATCAATCGATTTGGAATTTGTCGATCTGTATGGATGAATTGGTGTGCCGAGTGTTTGAAGGAGACACACAATAGCGCAATTCACACACCGTTTCCCAGCACCCATGAATAACATCTGAAACTAAATGATCTAAAAGTAAATGACAAATAAACTCCTACTCTTCTGAATATAACCACTCACTTGTTCGTTTTCACGGAGAATTGCGGGACGTTGAATGAGTTTCTCGATTGACTGAAGAATTTTCTTCCTTGCTCCTTTCGTCACATTTTCCTGCTCCAGAGTGTTTTCGTCTGCAAATATTGTATTGAAAATGCCTGGCTCAACTCTATTTCCATAGAGCCTTATTTTGCGATCTCACACCTCAAATTTCCAACGCTTTCATCTAAACTATCACAATCTTCTACCTGCTCTTCCCTTTCTAATTCATTTTTAAAACGTATCCCCCTTTTCCTTTCTACCGTAATCTTATCTGTCTTTATTTTTAGACAAACAAAATTACTTTCTCTTTCTACCGTAATCTTGTCTGTCTTTTAATCTGTTTTGTTTTTAGATGAAAGGGTTACTTTCTCTTTCTACCTCTTCTACCTCTTTCTATTTTCTACCTTTCTCTATTTTTATCCAATCAATCCACTTTTTATAGCTTTCGATATCCTTTTTTGGGGTAGGCTAGTTTCTGCAGTTTTTTTTACGCAACTCACCATAACTTTTTTTCTAAGTCGACCAATCTTTATGACTTTGGTTTCATTTTGTAGATCTCAATAAGTGCAACAAAAGGACACCAAAAGCATAAAGATTGATCCACTTAGAAGAAAGTTATGGCAAGCTACGCAAAAGATCCTGTTGGGCAAAAAGTTTGGCGCAAAGTAGCCTACCTTTTTGAACACTCATAGAATCAGACGAAAGTAGATGGATTGGATAAAAATATACAAGATTACCGTAGAAATTACGACAAAATGGAGACAAGATTAAGATTACGGTAGAAAAAGAAAATCGATTAGCCGAGTACTTCAAGCTTTTCGTTTTCGTTTTCGTCAAGTGCACATTGCATCATTGCCAAAAAAGGAAAAAGGGAATTTGAATGGCACAAGCAAATTCTAGAACTTTTCAGGATTACATCACTTAAATCAAATTGCTGCATAATTCAAGCTCAAAGATATCCAGAAGTTCTCCGTCTCCCCAGTCGTGCGTGTTGCTGTTGAACCAAAGAACCCCGAAGACCTTCCCAAATTCTTTAGAACTTTGGTATCACAATTTTCTACCTATATTTATGTCTGAATTGAATAACTTATTTCCTCTCTCATTTAAAAGATTCTCTCAATTTCCCCTTTTGGCACAAATTTTATGACTTTTTCATTGGCATCCCCAAATGCACACATAGTTAGAGAAATAAAATAAAGAAAATCACCACCTTTTCTCCTAATTTCTCTAAAACCTTGGAGAAATTCTAGGCTGATACCATTGAAAAAGCAAATTGAGCTACAGTAAGATTGGGAAAAAACTAAGTGATTTTAAGGAGATGAAAAGGATTTTTATAAAATTTAAGCAAAACAAACCGAGACTCATCATTTGATCGTATGTCATTTCTTGGAAAAGAGCCGTGTATTTGTGAAGGCGAAGAGATTTTAACCAAGGTTCCACATCTAAAGTTAAGGCTATAATTTTAGCTGTGTTTTGCCAGTTTTTCCATTTCTATTTTCTATTCCTATTTTCTATTTCTTCTAGACTTTCTTCCCGTTTTTCCATTGAGCTTTTTTCTGCAATCACATCATTTCACTTTTCTATAAAAGTCCCCTATCGGATTAACTCGAGTAAACCAGTTGCTTTGACAATGAGTCAAGCTAACAACTTAAAAATGAGTTTGAGAGGTAGTGAACCAAGAACGTGAACATCCAAAAAACATAACTCAATCAATATGAAGTGTCGAAATCTTCCATTGAATATCTTCTAGACAGACACCTAGACATCGTTTCGTTTTGGCTGGGTGCAAGTGTGAGTTGACAGAGATCAAATCGGAGATTGCAAATCCGTTCAAGAGATCTGATCAAAAAGGAGAAGTTGAGAAATGGAAAAAATAATAGGTTGACTAAAACAGATTGTTGATCAAAAAGAGCTGCTAGTATTGCTTTTAGTACTACGAACAATCAACTGATCTTCATGGTTGATGCTAGATAGAAAGCAAAACTTCACTTCTTAAAGCTTCTTAAAAAGATTCTATAATGTACTAAAAGATTCGCATTCCCAGCTAATGGTGATCTTTTTGATCGAGAGTCGGATAGAGACTGGTCCAATCATCCAATCATCATTTTGTCCCCCTTTTCCCCTTTCTTTTACCTAAAAGATTTCTTCCAGACAATAATGTTTTCTTTTGCCCTTTTTGCCTGAATATCTTAAAATCTTAGAAATGGCAGACAAGACCACTCGGCGGAAAAATGAAAAAATGGATGATCTTCGAGGTTCATGTTACGATTTATTGTAAATATTTATTTCGATGAAGACTAATGCAAATGTTTGCTTCAGCTCAAATTCCTTGTAAACATATTTTTTCCAAAAATTTCAATTTTCTGAGGGACCTCGAAATGATGGGTGGCACAAAGAGACGCCAAGAAGGTAACATTTCCTATTCTCTGATCTCGGCTTGGACTTGTCGCCTATTTGAAGCTGTAATATAAAAGAAAAAAGGAGAAAGAGAGCGACTCGCAATGATTTCCGCCTTATTCTTCGGCAGCGTAGAAATGTTGCAAGACGGCCGAACGCAGCGAGACGGCTCCATCCAAAAAATGACGACAAAAAATTTAAGGCAAAAAACGCGGCGGAAAGTGATTAGCATACTGAAGATACATGGCAAAACGTTATTGTTAAAAATAAGTAATTTTTTGGGTATAATCCGGTGGGTCAATTCCCATGCCAGTTTAGAATGATTGAGTCCGCCTAACCTTATGTATGTTGAACTAAGTTCAGAACCTTCTTGATCACAGTGCACTCTTCTAAAATTAACTCCAGCCGATCCTACTTGATCGGTGAAAGAGGAAATGCATCTCTCCAAACCGTTTTCTTTTCCGCTCCTAATCGGTCACTTATCGCTTTCTTTTCCCTCGTTTCATTTTTCTTTTTCAATCCATGTGATGCAATCCTTGTCTTTCAGTCTTTTCTTTTCCTTCGATCGGCCCATGTCTAGTCTGAGCTGTGTCTGGGAAAAACGAGTCGACCAGACTGCACCTATTCACTTCTTTTCTTCTTCGACCCTTCTCTCGATCTCCGATGGGGGAATTCAACCATCGCATCGAAACCCTCAATCTCTAGACAGTTCTAGTTGAAAAGAGAGCAAAAAATAATAAAGTTTACAGGGATTCACCAGCCAAGGGGAAAGAGAAGAAGGGGAAAAGTGGAAAGTTCCTCTTTCACATCTTGGCAAACTGCTCGCAGAGATCGGCATCTCCAAAAAAGAGAGAAGTTGCGAATCATGCTAGGGTGAAAACTCCAAAAAACAGAACGCCAAAGCACAACGATGAAATCGATCACAAAAGGGGTCAAGGCGATGTGAGAAGAAAACAATAATATTTGCTCTCGACAAATTGCAGTTTTGTTTTCCTTCCACAAAATCTTATTTTCTTACTAACAGTATTTTCTTACCTACCCAGGTTTACAGTAAAACAAATTATTCACATATTTTACTTTATTTTAAATGCAAATCCCTTCCTTTTGGTAACTCCACTCCAAAAACATTCACTTTTTTCTAAACGAATAGCTGACTTATGGTCGGCGCCAGCTTATCATTGGAAAACACAATTTGGGCTGTTTGTGAGGACTCTTCTACTCTGATCTTTTTTCAAGCTTTCAAAAATTATTGCCCTTTTTAAATCACCGCGTTCTCTTTGAAGATTTAGCAGTTAGAGCAGGCAAAAAACAGTAAAAAGTTTTTTCTGAAGAATTTCTGAAGATAAGACTAATCCGAATAGTGTCGAGTAAAGAATCAAAGAAAAGCGAACCTCTCATTCCAAGTGTCGACATTGAATCGCTTCCAGGAAACGGTGGGATTACCTAATTTTAAGAGCTAAGTATTTAGGAAATGAAAATATGTATTTAAAAGCTGTAATCAAAACTGCAATTAAAGAGCTGTAATGACTCTAATTAAAGAATGAACTCACCTCGTGAAAAATAGTACGATGTGGAAGAGTCAAAGCAAAGTTTAGATTCGAGAGTTTTGGGACGACACGAGAGAATCGGTACTCGTCGGTGACTCGATTTACACCATTCGTGAAGCTTGAGCCCTGAAATCAATACATATTTTCCGTATTTATGCCTCATTGAATCCATTTTCATCAAGGGTCAAAAACCTATTCTCACCGTTTCCCGTGTAGACTTTATGATGTGGACACACTTTTTAGACACATTTTTACATTCTACGCTTATTGTTCACTGAGGACGAGAGGGGAGAGAGGAAAAAGAGAGGGATGAACCTAGTGGAAGCCTCTCGTCCACCCAATTTCCCCGTTCATTCAAAGCCCCAAACAACCAGGGATGGTTTAATTATGCAAATGGAATTCCGAGGTGCCGAATGATTGGTTTTCGTGAATACCTCGAATGAGATACTCGATTTATGACAAAATCTAATCAAAAAGACTTACTTGATTGATTCGTGGACGTGGTGGGGGCAACATTTGAGCTTGTTGAGGATAAGTTGGCACTTTGGTCGGAAGAAGGTTTGGGAGAGACCCGGAGGGATCTTGGATTAATGATGCCAGAGAAGCCATTGCTGGTCTGAAATATCGAGAAGGTTACTGTTAAACGCGTGAATGTTTAAGCCAGCAAATTACTGTAGCTTATACTCCTTGAAGCGAAACAAACCAAAGCAAAAATCAAAAAATCAGTAAGTTCTAATCATTTTCCTTTCCAGTTCTAAAGAATCCCCAAGTTTAATTAACTTTTCATTTAAAAATTCATAAAAAGTTCATTGTGACTATCATTTTCCCTTTTCAAAAGTTTCAAAAGTACAAACCTCAAATTGAAATTGAACCTTTCAATGAGTCGTGAATCGTCGTGATTTCCTTTCATTGGCATTGTCTCCTCACGTGCATCTGAAAAATAAACTCAATGATCTCTGATTTAAATTCTTTCTCCCGAGTCAAAAGTTTTCATCAAAAGTAAAGCGATATAAATCATGAGAAATGATGAAGATTTTGGAGATAGACCAACATTTAGAAGCCCTTTTTAATTAATCAATTTTGGGTGTCACCCAAAATATGATTTTA
>CAUEEP010000793.1:0-12390 GCA_958450365.1 Mesorhabditis belari | reverse complement strand
TTAGGGTAAACCAAAAGTTTTCTAGTTTTTTTTCTCTTTAAGTTTGAACAATTTTTTAAAGTTAATAAATTCGTTTTATATATAAATGCCATATTTATTTTGTAGCATTTGATCTGATCTTTCATATTTTACTAAGTTATCGTGTGTTTAACTATTTATTTTTAATTTTTTACTTTGTAGGAAAGGGCTGGAAAAATTCGAAATTCGGGTACTTTTATTGGAAACAATGGTTCAATGCAACTGAAGCGGCCAAAAAAATATGCCAAGTGGAAGGTGAAGGAATGTTCTCCAACAATATTGCGCGATATTGGTATCGAAAATTTAAAAACGGCCAACTTGGTCTCGAAGATCAGCCACGTTTGGGTCAGCCAACTACTGTGGATTCTGAAGCTCTACGCAACGCTGTTGAAGCCAATCCATCAACCAGTACTCGCAGGATCTCTGCTGAACTGGATATTCCTCAAAAATCAGTTATCCGGCACCTTCACGCCCTTGGAAAGATCAACAAAAGCTGCCGAGAAGTGCCACATGATTTAATGGAAAATCAAGCTCAAAATCGTGTAAACACTTGCTGAAAACTGCTGGAAAATCCGGACGATGACCGCTTTATTCGCCGAATTGTGACTTGTGATGAAAAGTGGGTCTATTTTAGTAATCCAGACAAGCAAAGTCAGTGGTTGAATCCCGGGCAAGTAGCGGAACCGGTAGAAAAACGTGATCGATTCTCAACGGAATTTCGAAGGCATTATTCACTTTGAGCTGGTTCCAAATGGTCGGATCATCGAGGCTGACTTCTACTGCGCCCAACTTGACCAGATGTATGCGGCGCTTAGTGAAAAATATCCCGCTTTGGTCAATCGAAAGCGCATAATCCTTCGGCAGGACAATGCAAAACCTCACACCGCCAGACAAACAAAGGAAAAGGTCAAAAATCTCGACTCAATTGAACTTCTTCCACATCCAGCGTACAGTCCGGACCCTGCACCATCCGATTATCATCTTTTCCGCTCCATGGCACACTTCCTTTGCGGACGAGCCTTCAACAATCTGGGCGAAGTCGAAAAAGGGTGCCGCTAGTTTTTCGCCTCTAAGAACAAGGAGTGGTATCGACCAACTTGCCGATAGATGGCTTCAAGTCATAGATTCGAATGGCCTTTATTTCGAAACTTAGAGTTCGTTCATTGTTGTTTTATTTATGTTGAAAGTTTTAATAAAAACAAATAGAAAACTTTTGGTTCACCCTAATACTATAATCCTGATCCCGAGTTTTTATCCAATAACTTTTGATTGTGGAACATTTGATACCCACTCCATTGGCATTTCAACTTTGAACTCAAATATCTTGGTGTTCGGCTGTCAAATTTAAATAGTTTTTGTACCAATCGACAGAGAAAGACTTGGCACGTCCAATGATATCAAAAATATTTGCATTGGACAGCCCAAGACCAAGATATTTGAGCTCAAATTTAGATTGCTAATGGGAAAAGGGGCGGATGTCCGATAATCGGGTTGGAATGCACAGCATAAAAAACCCAGTGATTCGACCATCCATCCACCCGAAAAAGAAGAGCGCCAAAGTCGGGTAGATACGACTCTTCATCATCCGGGCCATTCCATTACATAATCGTTTCATTTATCATATGCCCGATAACCATAACTTTTCGCTTGATTCACAAAGGATATCGGAAGTAGATAAAAGTTAAAGCAAGATTACGGTAATTTTTAAAATTGACACCTTTTAGAGAAGGCTGAAGAAACTTGATTGATTTAGATTTATTCATTGGATCACTGTGAAGAGATCGGTTTCGAGGAGATGAAATGTGCTTGTGATTATGGTGAGAAAACAGGCAAAAAATTTATAGCTGCATTTCTAGGATGGAAAGGCGAAAATTGTTCAGAGAATGGGACTTAATTTGTAAAAAATGAAATGATGAAATAAATTTATCGAACAGAAGCGAAAATCTGAATAATATCTATTCAATTGTCACATATTTCATCACAAATTTACAATAAAATGATCCTTGTTGATTTCCTGATTTCTCTTCATTTTCCCCTTTTGCCATCATCAATAAATCTCTTCGCAAATCGACTTTTTGTCGATAAAAGTATTTAAATTGTTGATGAAAGTGTTGAGGAAATAATTCTTCAGCATGAAATCCAGCAAATTTCCGCATTAAATCCTTTTCCTCAAAAATGGAATCAAAATCTTGAGGAAATTGAGCCAACTGAATCGATTTCTCTTCAATTTTGCTTAATCCATCAAAATTCTCATGTAAATTTTCAAATTTGTATTTAAAATGAGCTCTTTCTTGAGGAGTTCCCGAAAATTTACATCTAAAAACAGCTGCTTAATGGAAATTTCCGCTTGGAATTCCGGTTTTCAAAATTTTCTGAAAAACATCGAAAAATTGATTTGGATTGTAAAAGCTCAAGAATAACATTTGAAAATTTGATTTTTTCAAGAAATTCCAAAATATTTTTGGGTCACCAATTGGGAAAATGATTTTCGTATTACTCAATTTTTGAAAATCAAAAATCCCAAAGTTTTCTTCAAATTCTTCATCTTTCAAATCTGAATCGTTCAAAATGATCAAAAATATTTCGAAAATTTCCGGAAAACAGTGTACAATTGGGATTTTCAGGTAAGGAAACGGGCCTTCAATGGCAAAGTTTTGAACAAAATGGAATTTTGCGTAAATTTTTCGATCTTCAAAGATTTCTTCAAGTTCCGACGAATCTTGCAATCCGGATAGAGAAATTTTAAGTGACTTTGAGCTTTTCAACAAATTCTTGATGATATATCATTCAGTGAATGAATCGATTTAATTGATGCTTTCATTTCTTGTCCTTCTTTTGCATTCAAATGACACATTCGTAAATCCAGCTTTTTCTTTTTTAGATAATAAAACGGTGAAATCTTTTGTTACATCGATGAATGCCTTAAAATAAGCACCTTTATTCGAATTTTTCGTTATTTGAAGCTCGATCAGCTCGTTTTTCGATGGTAAAGGCCCGTTTTTCAAGATTTTTCCTCGAAATCGTTTGTTCACTTGTAAAAGCGATAAAGATTCATAATAACCAAGTCTTTTGATAATAAAATCGTGTAATTCATTGGGAATATTCATTGGGAACAGCGTCGGCCCGCTATTGCACTTACCGGCGGGATCAGCGCACACCCGTCGCAAGAGGGGTAATAAAGAAATGAATGGGAACAGGAACCGGTTCCACGAATTGTTGATCCAACAGAGATTATTCAAAAAAAAACTAATTTAAGGTTTTTGTAGTGAAAAGTCGGACTTTGATCGATAACTTGAATAGACTATTGTAGAAGTTAATTTTATTGATGCGTTCAATAGTATAGCTCAAATTTTATAATACTTTATAATTTGGATAGAGTCCTCGTTTATTTGTGCGTTGATTTTTGCCCAAACTGTATCCATAATATCGATTGGCTCCACCACCGAATGATTCCAGTGATATTATAAACCGATTATAGATTTAAGAAGTGAACTTGATTGCCAATTTCTAGCAAAAGTTATGTTCAGCCTTAATTCGATTTTATCGTTTCTCTCCGATTGATGATCCTCGATAGTGACCTGGTTGCGAGCTAAAACAGAAAAGATATCGGATAGTGAACCGAAAAAGAAAAATGGCGTGGTGTTTTTCTGTAGGATTTCCAAGTTTTCACAAGTTTATTTATATTTCCTCAAAGAAGCGAGAAGAAAGAAGAAGAAAGTCGTACAAAATGTTACTTGCGTGCAGTCGAAATAAGTAAACTAAGTTTTTATTAAACAGCGCTAAAAGTGAGATCGAACAAGAACCCAATTCCTCGAGATAGGTAATAGAAAGTCCAAAAATTTGTTCAGAGACCAAGTTGTTTGCACTTTTCGTTGAATACCCGTGAGATATTCGAGAAATAATCCATAAAATAATAGTTGGTATTTATCTGAAAAGTTAGCAAATTATTGGGTTACTGGTAATTTCTGTCCGTTTTCGGAAGAACTTTAATCAAACTTGCCACTTTGCGTTCTTTTTCTTCGTTCCTAATTGCGTTTATTCTGGAAATGGACGCTTCTTTGCTTTTGTAGTGAAAAAGGACCATGTCATTTGTATCTGCATAATCCCTCACGTATCGCCATCGAACAAAGGAAGTTGCTTCATGAATGAACTGAAAAATGTGACAATGCGGAAAGTTCTGAATTGCTTGTGATAGACTTTTTTAGGGAAATCCCATGAATCAAATGGACATGAAAAATGCGCCTAACAAAAACAAGTCTCCACATTTTACAGAGCAAAACCAAAAGGTTTACCGGTTCCAGAACGTAATGCGGTCTCACGATGCACTTCGTCGATATCTCGTCCGCATAGTCGATTTGTTCGTGACTATTCAGAGTAATTGGTAGTTCATTACCCCTAAATTTAACAAAACTAAAATGAATTCTTGAATTTTTCTTACTCCGGAAAAACGTAAATGACTTTGAGTCTCAGCGAGGCGCGGTTCTTGTTCGAAAAGAGTTTTGGGATCAGAGTCAATCTGGCAAAGAATTCTGATCGAACAGACATTTCCAAACCTGTTTTCTATCGATTGATTGTTATTGTTCGCTTTAGGAATCACAAATTCATCTAAATCTTGAAAAGATACGAATTCCGTTCTTCCATTGTGACGGAGGAGACAATCAGTGATCTAAATTTGAAGCTGCCGTTTAAAGTCCATAGATCTCAAAGGAATGTGAAAAGCAAATATATTAAAAATTCTTGTCACCCCTCGCTACTAAAATTTCCGAGTACTAGTATATCCTGTGCAGAGTCGGGCCGGTTAGGGCCGAACTTGGCCTAAAGGGGAACGGAACCTAGATCAGGCCGAGATTTGACTTTGGCATAGGCGAGTTACGAGAGTGTTCAGCGGTTACATATATGGTTACCGTAAGGAATTGTCCATAATAGTGGACGTCAGCGGAGTCAAACGGCATCGAGAAAGGAATATTTTCGAGGAGTCTACAAGAAGATTGATCATTTACATTTCATCAGCAACTAACCCTTCTTTCGAATACTCTTTCATCACCATTTTCAGCTTTTCATTCAAAGAGTCATCCGAGTAAATTGAGATCTAAATAGTCACTTATTAAAGCCAATTTGTCGAAATGAATAGACATGAAGAGGGATGTTCCAAATTTCAAAGCCAGACCACGTCAAAATCAAACAAGTCGAAAAAAATGAGGTATGAATGAGTTGACCTGATCAACACCCAACAGACGATTGGCTTCCATGAATTCCACAAAATCTTTTGCCGAGTATTTCTCTCCATAAAGAAATGGAACACAAATGCTAAAGGTTTGAGGGAAAACGGCGATGCTTCCTTCATCCTGAATGGTTTTGGAGTTTAGGAGCTTCCAGGATAAACCTGATCATTTGTCGGTTTGAACGTCAATAGGAACATCACGAAAATTCATGTCTTGCCTCTTTAAACTCAAATTTTTCGTAAACTCTTTATCGTTGCATAGCATTTTAAAAACTCTATTCAATGATGGTAAGAACTTTTGAAAAAGTTGCTTTTAAAGGGATCAAGACGTGGAAATCCGTTGCACTCCTATTCACACAATCAACACCTGTATTTTGTAGCTGATTGGAACGGCGACTGATGTCATGCTTTGTTCATCCCATATTCTGATCTCATCTAAAAGCTTCCAATGCAAGTTTGTCATTCTTTCATACCAATAGTTTCCAAATCAATATTTTGTGGTGGAACGCAGTACATATAGAATAATTTCTTTCCCTTTCCGCCATTATTATTTTGTAACACCATTTCCCCAGTTATTTTGGATCCATCGTTGAACTGAAATTGTTTGAGGTTATATTCTTAAAAAGAGTGAGTTCTGTTGGAAAAGGGGGTACTATCCTAGTTTGGGGAGCACTTTTTTCGAAAATTTCATTTTTCTCCAGTAACTTTTTAGGCTGATCACGAATTTCACGTTTTTAACCTAAGTTTAATTAAGAAATAGCTACTTTTTGCCACTTTAAAAATAACTCAAAGCGTTTTTTGCATATACAAATTTCTCGAGCTTAAATGTGTTTCGCTGGTGTTTCGCGGTGTTTCGCTTCTGCCTCAAAAGTATACTCACTTACTACCAACTCAATTTTGTTAACCCAATCAACGGTGCCCACACGCAAAACGTGGATTTAATGTGGTACAGATTCAAGAACAAGTACGGCATCAACACATGTAACAACGGTAGATACGAAAATTTGTATTTAAATGCAAAAACGCTTACTTTTAGTTATTTTTAAAGTGCCAAAAAGTCGCTATTTCATAATTAAACCTAGCTTGAAAACGAGAAATTTGTCTCAGCATAAAAAGTTACTCGAGAAAAGTGAAATTCTCAAAAAAAAGTGCTCCCCCCCAACTAGGATAGTACTGAAATCGGTGTATCTCTAATATTGAAACAATGTTTTTTATTAAGCTTCCAAATCAACACTTACCTGACAAGAAAAACCTTTGCTTCTTGTAAGCGCCATTAGTACTCGTACATTTCCAGTGTTTACAAGTTCAGTGTCTACAAATAAATTTTGTTATTGAATAGATTAATTAAAGAGATTTTACTATGGCCGAGTCAAGCAGTGTTAGTTTCTCATAATTGTCTTGATAAGTTCATTTTCTGTGATCTCTTCACCTTCTGAAAATTTTACATGTGTTGGTTACGTTGACATTTTGTGATTTAGATGTAGAACTAAGAAGAAGTGAAGTGTCACAGAAAATCAACCTTCAAAACATGAAACATGACCTATTGTAGATGCCTTAAAACACGGAATCCGCAGTTAAAAGTCCGGCAAAACGGACTTGTGAATGTTATCAAAACGATTTTCTTTAACATTTAAACAAAAACCCACTTTGAAACAATGATATCAGTGCTTTGGCGCCGTTTAAAATTTTGGGAAGCAAGAAGTCTTTAATTGCTTCGGGAAAGCTCGGATCAACATCTCTTCGATCAATGATAGCAAGAAAAGCATAATTTCCTGGCGAAATCTCGATAAATTTATTCGCTTTCACTGTTGGTTCGGCTGTAGCTTCTTTAACAGAACTTGGTTGATTTGATCTCTCGGGTGTCATAAAATTCGCTACATTGGTCGTCGTTAGTTGAGAAATGGTAGCAGCTCTGAAAAATTGTTTTTAAATTATTTTTTTCTTTTGAAAACAAAAATTGGTAAAGTTTTGCCGTTTTCTTTTATGTAATGCTATTCAAAAAGCATTTTTTTCAGTAACTCCTTGAACTGACAAACTTAAAATACAAAAACTGACCGTGAGACTGAAGCGTTTTGTTGACTGTACGTGAAATAATAGACCAGAAAAACGGAGGCCAAAATGCAGGCAAAAATAAAGCGCTCATTTTTTTTATATGTTTTCTTCATTGCCTTAAAATTTGAATATGCATCCATTTTTTGAATAACAATCCATAAAAATCAATAGGAGGTTTGAGAAAAGGAAGTTTTCTCTTTCTTTTGACTCCTCTCCACAATTCTTATCTCTTCTGAGATTCTTGAGCAGAAAAGTGGTCATTCCTTTTTCAAAAAGAATAATAAATTTCAATTGGAATTTCAATCGTGCTCTTTTCACGGAAATTTGTTGAAAGAAAGCCGTTGTCGGTATCCCTGATCAAAAAAAGCATTGAAGAGCTTTCTTTGTCGATTTTATCAAGAATCGATGTTCAATGGTAAAGATCGAACTGTGTTTGACATGAAACTTCAAATAACTGCTTTATTCTCAATTCAACACATTTGAATCCCGAAATAAACAAAATCAAAATTATAAATGTGAAGAGATTTTTGTAGAAGGTCATCATTTCCCAGGAGTTCTTTAGTGAACTTTTCCCTCAACTCCAATCAGTTTGAATAGGCTTTGGGCAGATGATCGAGCTCGGTTCCACTGTGGTTCAACTTACTGGTTCAACTTACTAAACTTTTTGGCATTAGTTTTTTTCTATAATTTACTCATAAGAAACATTGGCTTTGTGTAGAAAGCTGAGAAATTTATCGTTAGCCACTTTTCGGTTAGTTTGATTCGAGTAGGTGATAATGGAGAAGCGGACGCGCCTTAAAAAGCAGAACCTAAATAATTTATGTTATTTTTGCGTTACGATGAACAAAATCAGTCATAGGTTCTATCCCTTCTGCGACAATTTTTTTGTTTTGGCGCTAGAGTATAAAATGTTTTTCTGGTTTTCTGTGAATGATGTCAAATTGCTTTGTTTAACTTTTAGAAAAGAAATGTTAGGCCGAACAATAAAGGAAAATGTGTCCTATAATGCGAACGTACCAAGTTTGTTAACAAATTCTATTAGGCTTTCATCTACTCTCTTATAATTAGTAGATTTAAAAAGAAAAAAGAGCAAGCAACTTTGAATCAGGCAAAAATGTTGATTGTTAGAAGAGGAAAGGTAGAGAAAGGAAGAATCACTGCAGAGATGGGACGAAATCGAAGGAAAATCCTTAAAGCTGCCCGGGAAGTCCGATGTAAAAATCACAGAAAAAGAATGAGAAGAAATGTAGTTTGTCCATCGCTCTCTCCGTTACAAACCCTTGCACTTTACTCGAAATCTAAAGTATCGCGTGACGTTCATCGAATTTACAGCCATGAGACCCGAACTCTTGCAACGGAGTATCGTATGAATATGGTACGAGCAAGCCTTGCAAAAAACGTCGACTACGAAACTACGTATATACGTGCCCATTTTGCTGATTTCTCTTCCCTCAATTGTGTACAGAGAATCTTCTGAAGAAAAACATAGGCACGATTTTTAAATGTGGTTTAAAACAACATTAAAAACATACTTCAACATCCTGATTTGTTGTTCGACTAATCCTTGGCTCTGTGAATGACGAGGACGACCGTGTACAATTCGACATCCGGGCCAACGATTCAAAAGTTCTTTGACCTCAACAATCACATTTTAATGGTACTAATAAAAGTATTAGTTTGTTATTCTTAAGGCTCTCAAAACAAAAACGGCTTTTGAGGTGGTCGATCACTTGACAGAAATATTTGGCACTTTTGGAGCCCCACAAATTCTTCAATCCGACAATGGACGAGAATTCGCTAACAAAATGGTACGTTTTTAATGAAAATACTTTCATTTTGCCAAATATTTCTGTCAAGTCAAAAAAATGACTGCTGGTAGTTGTTGGTTAACCGTCTCTTTGTGAACAAAAAATATACTGAACCTATTAAAAACCTTACTAAGAGTTAGTTTATAAACAATTAAAATAGAGATAAGTTAAATATAACTTAAAAGCCTCTGGCAAAAACGACAAATTCAAATACAGTAATATAAATGTCTGGCTGCTTTAAATAGGTTGTTGGCGATTGACCACGTTTTAGCGTGCACAAAGTCGCAACAGTCATTTTCAACTTTAAAGGGCATGAAGTCTTTGCAGAGTTGATCAATTTTTATTGTTTTGGTATCAAAATGATCTTTATAAACGTCCACAAAAAAGTTATCGGTTTTGAGGGCGCAATCCTTCGACCAGGCTGAAAACGAGCCGCCAAAAGTTGGTCGCTTGTAAAAGTTGCTTGTAAAAGTGCGATTTTTTCGATAAAACGCGATTTTAAAAAATCGAGTCAGATGGATTTCGATAATCTCTTCACCATTCGATTCAGCACAACTTTCTGCGTCGAATAGATACTCTAAGGTGAAATTCTGATAGAGAACACCATTTCGCGCGGATGTGCGTTTTCTTCCCATTGTGCAATCAATGAAGAATGGACGCTTTCATCGAGGAATTGACCGATCTCCTTTTGAAGCAATGTTTGGAAAAAAAATGGTACTCGGAAATGAAAACGGAATCGTTCCAACAAATGAAGAAAGAAATGCCACGGATATTGAGAATGGGGTAGGACAATTGTGTTTCAAAGCATTTAGTTTGTATTTTTTAGGTTTTCGAAGGCGAGAAATTTGACGATTGGAGTGTGGCAATATAGACATCTAGCACAGAAAATCCGTCATACTTTCCCGAATCAGACGAAGAACTCGATTCCGATCGTGAGTTAGGTTCGTGGTTTTGGTTTGTATTTTTGGTCTTGTTTCGACTTAATATATAGTATTACATTCATTTTAATCTTTAGTTTTAACTCAACGGGCTGCAGAAATTGAGCATCGAAAGGGAGCCGTCGAATCTCAACAGAAACAGGCCGACAAGATGCTGGAGAAATCGAAAAACAGGTTTTTGTTAGCGTTCGTACTTCTGAAATTAAACTTTTAAGTTTTTGGATTGATTTTTTAGATTTGGACCAGTTGAAGTTGGCATGACGGTTCGTCTCCCAATCGATGTCGTCAATCGACCTAAAATCGGTCACGCGTCTCTTTTTGGTCTCGTGCTGTCTTCGGAGGAGGGTTTATATCAGATTGGCACCAAGAATGAAGTTTTGCAGCAAAAGTTAGTTAAACTTAAATATTAAATTTATTCATTAATCTTTAACATTTAGGCTCACCCAAAATCAGTTTGAACCGGCCAACAACAATTTTCTCTCCGCCGATGACGTCCCTTCTCAAAATACAACGTTTCGTTCAGCTATCGGAACCGAATCATTATCAGGAACTCAGGGTAAACTTAAATATTTCATTTACCCGGATAATTTTATGTTTTAGGTCACAAGCATTGCAATTGCCCAAATGGATGCACGAATGGACGATGTGTGTGCCTCAAAACCAATATGCTCTGCAATAGCCGATGTCATCACAGTAATTCCTGCACCAACAAATAAACAGTTTGTTTTTATGCATTTTAGTTGATGTTTTGTTTGTTATAAACCTTAATATGTTATATTAGGTTGATGCAAAAGTCTTTTTCATTTTTTTCGTACTTCCGCTTAAAACCAACAAATGCACCAATTGAACTACGGTTGATTTCATTAGAAAAACCAATTATTTTTCTGCAAAATAACATTAAAACGGGTTTAAAAATATTTTATGCCTGGATTTTCTTGAGAGTATGAAGTCGGGTAGTCAAAAAGAGCTAACTCGATGATGCGGTTTAGACACCTTAGCTAAAGAAAACCTATCTTCGTGTCAATAGATAAAAGATAGAGAAAAAAAAGTTCGATATTTCGCCAAAATTTCAGAGAAATTCATTCAGCCAATTTTTCCGTAGAGTTTTTTACGAAAAAGGCGCTTTTCACTCTCGAATTTGCTTGAAAGTGAACCGAAATTGATTTAAAAAGATGCAAATTGAACAAAAAAACACTTTTTTTATAGAGCAAACTATAGATTAATTGGTGAATTTGTTACTTTTTAACAGAAGTACGAAAAAAAATGAAAAAGACTTTTGCATCAACCTAATACATGTTAAATGTTATAAATTTTATTTCACTTGTTGTGATTGATTTGCTGATTTGTGTTTTGCATAAATAGTTCGAAATCAAAAACTCATTTGGAACGAGCCATGTTCGCAGAAGCCGATTACAAATTGTACACGGCTAGCGAAAAAATTTCATTCGTAATCGGCTAGCCGTTAACGAGATTTGTTAGCGGTTGAATTTCGTAAACGGCTACAACATATAAATATAGAAGTTGACGTAAAAGATAATTCACTTAGATAAGCTAAGAGGGATAATGAGTAGCCAAAGTCAACAGCAGAGTAGGGTGCACTCAGAGGAGTTGTATGAAAAGGATTTTAGGTCACCTATAGGTGGTAGGAGCGGTCAATAAATGTTGACATCTATGGGAGCAAGAGGAGGATCGCAACAAAGCAATTCACCTAGAATTCAGAGTATCCGAGAGCAGGAACCCCAACAGGGGGGACATAGCTGCTACCCTCAAGTAACAACTACCAATCTATTTAATATGGCTAACTTGTTCAATATTTTAAATTTGGTACAAAACAGTAGTTATAAGATCTTTTACCAAAAATAGAGCTGTCAGTACTTAGTGAGCCAGAAGACTGACCAGAATGGTGGTAACTTTTTGAGGTAACAATTCATAAGGACAGTAAAATTTCAGATATCATGAAATTTTAAGAAGTATACAGCTGGAGTAGCAGCTGAGTTAATTGGTAGACTACCAAATCAAGGAACATCTTATGCATTGATTGATTTACTTAAAACGACTTATGGAAAAAGTGAGAATATCGCTAGAAATTTCTGGAAACAGCTTCAAAGTATACCAACCTCTGACAATAGAGTAGTTAATTTGAGACAAACCATAAATAAGTTTGTAACGATGGTTAATAGGATGAAACCTTTGATTACTGTTAGTTCAAGTGCTTCAAATCCATTCTATTAATATCAAAACTTAAAAATTTAGATATTAAAAAGTAAAGTAACAGTAAAGTATTAAAAATTAAAAAGTAACACCGAGCGGAAAGTTTTCCGTTTTACACCTATCGGCAAATGCCAAGAGAATC
>CAUEEP010000792.1:0-12377 GCA_958450365.1 Mesorhabditis belari | reverse complement strand
TTTGGTGGCTTTTGAAGTTTTTTCAAGCTTTCTAGGCTCTTTTTTAGGTTTTCAAAGCTTTTTTCAGCTTTCTAGGCCTTTTTAGAGCTTTCTAGGCTTTTTTAGAGCTTAGCGAGTTCGGAATAGAGCTCGAAAATTAGTTTTTGTGGTAAAAGTCATTGTACTACCGATCTTTGACACTAGAAAAACTTTTTCTTGGCTGATCAGATTTTGATTCTTGATAGCGCAAAAAATGCGTCATGAATCAAGCTTTCAAAATCTAAAAAAAGTTTGGAAAAAAGCCAAAAAATAAAAAAAATATGTAATTTTTCCCAAAAATTTGCGATTCTTTGTTAGTTTTGGTGTGTACTTGAGGCGACCCGGTAATCGCGCACCTTCTGGCACATATTCGTTAAACCTTGCGTCGGGGTGGGCGTCGGCGAATCGAATTTATCGAAAATCAGCAACATTTTGGATATTTTTCAGGCCTATTCCCGGATAGCCGATGAATTCAGCTTTCGATTCCGACCCCACACAGGTAGCCTAGCTTCAATAGGTCAAAAGATCTGGAACGTTTTCTGAAAATGATCACTTTTTTCGAGATTCTTACTAGCCTATTGGCATTCTAGTAGGCCATTATGCTAAGAACTTTTATTAGTTCCCTAGGATTCGCCAAGAATCTAAAGAATTCTTTAAAATTTAGTGAACCGTTTGTATGCCAGAGAGTGGATGTTTAGGCAGTTTTCACTCAAAAAACCTTGAATTTCGGGACATTCATGGGTATGTTCAGGAAAAAAATCACCACCAAAAAGTGCTTTGCTCATTATTTATACCATGTATTTTGTTGAGATTTTGAAGATTTTGAATTATCTAAATTTTGAGAACTATTCTAAAAGTTCCCTCTATACATTTGGGTAAAAAGAACTTTTGTGATGGAATACGGATGGACATCGCAGATTTTTCCATTCCCAAGTGAGATTTTGAAAGGCTCAACCAACTTTTGGGCTATCTGGGAAGCACATGACGGCCTTAAATCCTTGGATATCACTCTGAGAGTAAAACCAATTTCACGCCGACAGCACTGACTCTGTTACTCATCTAAATTGCGGAGCTCCGTCAATATTTTTAAAATCTAATTTGAGTTCGGGGAATCCTGGAGGTCACACCGGGATCTGGCTACTTTAAATTTTGATTTACGAAATCGTGGTCAAATGTTGTTTTTTGGGATAGCAGCTGAGCGATTTGGGGTTGAGTTTTCGAGAAATGGCAAGGGATTTCGGGATTTCATTCTCGTGAAAAAACAAACAAACAAAGTCTTTTTTTGAAAAAACAAACAAATTTAAGCCTATTACAGTGGAATTCCGAACAGTTTTAAGTCAAAAAGTTGATTAGAGTAGAAAGTTGAATGATTAGAGGTAACTAAACCGGGAAACGTTGCAGCAAAAGGCTTCAAAAGGTAGCAAAAAGCAGCAAAAGGTGAGCATTTACCCTCGAATTTCTGCAACGATAATCCCCAAAAACATGCCAACGAACTCACCCTTTTCCCCTTTTCCATCCGCATTCCAAAACATTCTCATTTGTTTCCAATTTCCCAATTCATCACTTTTTGTAAAAAACTTCATAAAAGCATTCGAATTGTTAATGACTATTTCAATGATTTCAATGAAAATTTTGAAAATGAATTTGCTTAAACCATATTGGAACCATATGGATCAATACGGTTCCAATACGGTTCCGATTATGTCCGCTGTTGATAGCGGTTCGGTGACCCCTGCTTTTTATGACCCCCTCCGTGGCCATGGACGAGAAACTGCGCGTTTATTGGTCCCAGGTAGTACAAATCACCTCGACCCCAAAAAGCAGCGTCTGGCACATGGAGGTTTGGGGCAACCTTTTTCAGGTGATTTCAGGTGGTTTAATTACCCAAGTTTCCAGAGACCGCGCGTTTATGTGCATCATCAAGGTACAAACACTATTTTCAAAAAAAATAAAACAAATTTTTTCAATAACATTTGCAGTTTTTCGTTTTTTGTAATATTTTTAGAATCCTTTTTCGAATTTTACAAATTTGAGTTCTAAAGCATCTTTTCACGTCAAAACCATCTAAATCTGCGATTCATAGAAAAAGTGTTTCTTAAGGCAAAATTCAATCTCAAGGCCTTTCTAGCCGTCACGATGCATGAATTCAGTACACCTTGACTTCCAGGCAACCGATTAACTCCAGGCTGGTTTTAAAAGATTCCTTATGAAATTCGGTTATAGAAATCCATAACTTACTTACTAGACTTTAATATAACAAATAAGAGAAAATTCAGGTTAAAGTTAGATCAAAGAGTTCGGTACCGATAACCTTTAAAAAGTTTGGGGTAACCTTTAAAAGGTTTGGCCCGGGGCAATTTCTTTTTTAATCATGGTTTTTGAATAAGAAATTGCCCGGGCCAGAATCTGTAAAAGGCGGTTAACAACCTTTTAGTACAGTCAGAATGGTTGTTAACAAGCTTCTAATACAATGACAAAGGTTGTTAACAACCTTTTAGTACAGTGAGAAAGGTTGTTAATAACCTTTTAGTATAGTGAGAAAGGTTCTTAACAACAATTTCTTATTTTATCATGGCTTTTATCCAGGCTTTTCGGTAACGAAAGCCTTTTCAGTACCGAAAGTAATACAATAATCCAGGCCTT
The DNA here is from genome assembly GCA_958450365.1 of Mesorhabditis belari. Lineage (NCBI taxonomy): Eukaryota > Metazoa > Nematoda > Chromadorea > Rhabditida > Rhabditidae > Mesorhabditis > Mesorhabditis belari. Next base: position 9,716 of record CAUEEP010000792.1, on the reverse strand, counting down.
GGTACCGAGCAAGCAGTTAGCTGGTAATGAAAAGGCTTTCAGTACCGAAAGCCTTTTCGTTACCGAAAAGCTTTAATTACTGTATTGCTTTCGGTACTGAAAAGCAAGAAATCACTGAAGAAATCACTATTCTTTGAAGAAATCACTGTTCTTCGAACCCTTTAGTATTGAACCCTTTGGTACCGAATCCTTTAATACTGAACCATTCAGACCTGATAACCGTCTTCGAGGAGTCAATCATCTTTGAGTAACAACGCCGTCAGAATTATTTAGATCATTTATTGAATTTAAATAAATTGCAGAAATTGAATAAATTTAATCATAAATTATTCATAAAAAAAGCAAATTGTTTATGACATAAAACTTTTTAAAGGATCGATCAATAAAAAGTCTTTAGCTAGAGTATAGTTTCCGTTATTTGGAGATATCGTAACCCGAAATTGGAAATTATATGGAAAACGATGAAAGATAAGTGTTTCTTCAAAGTTTTCAAATTTTATATTTTTAACAAGGGAAAAATGAGCTTGTACAAATACAGTAGTAAGTTGATCATATATCAGAGACCGGTTTTCTATTTGATAGTCATAAAAATTAATCCATAATTTTTTATTGAAACAATGACAGTTCACGAAGAATTCCACGCAATTCACGAAATTTTCCAATTTATTATGGCTTAATGAAAGAGATACATTTTCACTCAGTTTTGACGAAATTTTCTCTCTAATCATATGAAAAGGAAAATTACTTAAGGAAATTGAACGTAATATCCAGCGATTTTCCATAAATTTCATGATTTCATGGTTAAGCTGGACAGAAATTTCATTTGATACCCTGAAGATAATACATCTATTTACTTGAAGCATATCAAATATTGAAAGAAGTGCTCCCAAGATGTCCGAGTTTATATTGGTTTGAATAAAATCGAAATTAATTTTTCGTAAAGGCATTCCCGGTTTAACGGGTAAAAACTTATGAACATCAAATTTTATCGTGCTTGTTTCAATTCCATAAATTTCAATACATTGTATATGTAAGTCAGCAAAATGTGCAAGTTTCCGAAAAATTCGTCGGTGAAGTGGATATTTTCTATTCATATTGTACCAGTATTGCGCAGATTGTATTGTACCAGAATAGTTTAGTTTAAAAAAAATGTCTTCCACAATTAAAAAAATCATTGACAAGCCAACATACGATTTTACGCAAATTTCTCTCTGATCGGCCACGATTTGACCATTGCCTCTCTCGATTTGTACGTTTACCAATGGTACAAAGATCAGTTCGAGATTTGACGAAATTGGTCCAGAAAATAGAATAAATGAACGTAGATCGTGATTTACTTTTAATAATTGAAGTGCTTGAAAAACTTCCAATTTTTTCCAATTTAAGCAAAACATTCCGAACAAAGCTCATAATTTCACAAAACCTATCCTAAATCAAAAATAATATGGCCCCTCACCCAAATCACCGCTCAAAAATACCTAACTAGCGTTTAACTTATCAAATTTAGTTCGAAAATGTGAGCTCTAGATTCAAAATGCGATTGAAATCTGCTAAGATAGCGCTAGTTCACCGAATCGCTAGTATAATACATTAAAAAAAGTTGAAACTATCAAAAAACACAAAAATCAAACGCTGCCACCGCTTTTAGGGTGGAGAGAAGGATGAAAATTTGAAAACTTTCACCGATCCTTTCCTTTAGCTGAACATCTCGAATTAAAGGCAATTTTTAAATGCGTTTTAGCGCTTTCGTTGAAGTTAAAGGAAATTCCAGTGCTTTATGATTTATAAAAAATTGAAACTTCTGAAACATTTCTGCAATAAAGTCGACTATTTGCAGAAATCGATTCAACCCGACAGCTTTAACGTTTCACTTTCAATTCAGCCTTGTTTTGGACGTAATTTTGTCGGTAATTTTATCGGTAATTTTGGCATTTTGGATGCATTGAGATTCATTTAAATTTTAGAACCTTCGACTTTTGAGCTTTCCTTCTGGAATTGCCTCTTTTCATTCTTATCTATCATACTGAATAAACTCTTGATAAACCGGTCAAAAGGAACAAATAAGAGATGCAACAGTTTAGTTCCATTAAAAACAATACTCAAAGACTGTTTCGATTTTTTTACCAATGAAACTCCAGTTCTACACATCCGATTGGTCGGGAACTCACAGAATTCTTATTTCTAAGCTTTAGAGGAGATTTCCCAGAGGTTCAGACCGGCCGGATGTGTAGCAGGTTTCTGAACTCTTTAGAAGGTGTCTGAACTCTTTAGAAGGTTTCTGAACTCTTTAGAAGGTTTCTGAATTCTTTAGACGGTTTCTGAAGGTTCCAACCGGGGTCCAGGGGCTGTAAACTAGGCTAGTCTTGGCCAATTCGCTGGTCTCCAACATTGCGTCGATAATTTGTGATTGGGCCATTGCATCCTGAAATGTCCAGAAAATCATAGCAACTTTAACAAAAAAGCTTTCGACTGTGGCTTCAAAATTCGACTCTTTGGGAATCTACTATATGTAAAATAGAAGAGGAATCTGTCTGTCTGTGTGTAAACGCGACGCTCTGTAATTACGTCTGTCTGTCTGTCTGTTCGTATGTCTCCACCTCCCTAGCGAGATACACGAAGGAAGTGAGCGTTTTCCGCTGGTTTTGACGATAATTTTACTGATGCCAATTAAGTGCTTTTTTCAGTGTTTTTCAGTGTTAAGTAGTGAGAAGAGTCAAAAGAAGCAGCGTACAGCGCGGAGAGAAATACTGTTAAAATTTCCGAAATAAACGTTTCCCGAAATTTAGTAGAGCTCAAAATTCTTTCGTTATCATTTATCACCCCGTTCGTTTCCCCTTTTGAATTTAGTGAGAAGCCAGGTGCGGTCGATTGTGACATCACATGTTTCGTCGTTGGATAGCTGCCTCAATTTTGAGTTAAATACAAGTATTTTGTAGATTTTATTATTTTCCACGGAGAAAACCCACTTGTCACAAAACTTGTTCCCATTGGCATTCCTGCAATACTTTGGCTCATTTTCTCCGCAAATTTCAGCTTTGATTCGGGAACGGCTGCGTGGGGTAAAGCACCGAAAATGTATTTCATAGCGTCGGCAAAGCGTCTGCCCGATAAGTAGAGAGTCGAAGGTTCAATCCCCGTTCCGTTTCTTTCCCATTCCTTTCTTCCTCATTGTCTTTGACTGGATTTATAGCAGACAATCTTACAACTATTCATTATCCTCAATTCAGTCTTTCATTTAAAACGATATCGATTGAAATCTTTTTAACTTCTCGTGCTCAAAAGAAAAGCTTTTCTCAATGACAAACCTTGACTCCAGCTTAGGCTCAGTGAAAGTCAGTGTCGCTGATTGTTTCAACGTTTTAGAGACGGCAACGATGAGCCACGAATCTCAAATGACGATTTGCCCAACTCTATTAAAATTGATTCCAAATTTCCGGAATTAGCAGGATTTTGTGACGTCAGCCATGTGACAATTGAAAACTATTTGCATCAACTTGGGAAGAAGGTTCGACATGGACAATGGATTCCACGTGAGCTGACCCAAGGCAACCAAATAGCTCGTGTCACCGAGTACTCCATCTTGCTTCAAAAGTGCAAACGCACATTCGGCAGAATCTTGACTTCTGCTGAGACTTGGATCAGTTATGACAATGTCACTAGAAAAAATCAATGGCTCTTTGCTGGTGAAGCCCCGCAAACCACCCCCAAGTCCGATATTCATGAATCAAAGCTCTTTTTATGGTGGAATTCGAACGGATTGGTACATTATGAAGTGCTAAAACTTAAGCAAGCAGTCGATGCAGACCTTTACTCGAAACAACTAGTGAGAGTTAGCGAAGCTTTTGCGAAATTGGGGATCAAACCGTCAAGAGTCCGATGATAACGCTAAAACACACTACAAAGGTTACTCATAAAAAAGTTACTCACAAAAAGTTACTCTTTCTTTTTTTCTCCAATTTCAATGTCTCCTTTTTCTCTTCTTTTCTTTTCTAAAAATTTTTTGATTAGCCACTTTTCTTTCCCCTTTCTCTCTCGACGATTTGTTTTGTTTGGAACTTGTTTTTGGCGGAGAATTTTCTTTCTCGGAGAAAAATTCTTGTTCATTCAATACTCGCCGATTATGTGACTCTTTTCTCAACAATTCTTATTAGACTTTCCAATTTAGCTCTAATTTTGAGTGAATTTTTCTGAAATTCTTGTTTTTCTTCACAGATTTGATCCAATTAAAACTTTTTATTACTGTAATTCATTTAATCTTTTCGTGTACTTTGTGAATGAATGAAATGTATGAAACGTATGAATTAAAATTTAGTTCGACTTTCAGATCAGTCCCCCTGATCTGATCTGCTCAGGGGGGACTGATTTGAAAGTGGTACTTTCTTTCAGCAAACCCCTATTTTGAATTGAAAATTCGAATTCTGCATCTAAAATATACGTTAGAAAAGTGTTTCTTATGATACTTCCTCATCTTCATTTATCGCTAAATCAAAACGTTTTGTAGTAAGTTTCTCTACTATAGCTGATCTCTGCACTATAATTGCATTTAGCATAGAATCTCAACAAAACCTTTACTCAAGAGCCACGTAGCTCTAAGGTTGCTGCATGCTCTCTAGCCCCTGATACCTCCCGACAAAACGTCAATGGTGGTACATCGTAAGCACATCATAAGATCATGAGTCTCTTAATAAACAATTGAAAATGTGCGTACCCAAGCCTGTCCATCAAAAATCGACCTTAGAAAAGTGTTTTTGATCATACTTTTGCCTCTTTACTGATCTCTAAGTCGAAAATTTGAGGATGGTACCATCCTTCAAGGATAGTACCACCCTTGAGGATGGTACCATCCTCAAAAACCCTATTTTTCTCGATGTTTTTATCGCTAAGTCTACAAAACAAATGAAACATTTACAAAACAAATGAAACAAATGCCTTTTTTACAATTTTTCTTTTTCTTTATGTTCTTCTTCAATTGTTCTTCAAGTGTTTTTGTTGAGCTTTCTTTTCTTTTTCTTCAAACACACGGTTCATTTAACTGAATCCAGCAATTTGTCAACTGGGGCTCACGTCTAGCTCTCTGCAAACACCAGTCGGATATGGATATGCCATATCTAAATCCAAACAGGCTCAATTGGCTCGTTATGTATTCTTGAAAAAGCCAAAGTAATCGTTTTCTGTGAAACCAATAAGGTTGATGGTAGATGTTGATATTGAAAAATGATAAAAACGAATCTATACTATCAAAAACTTGATTTTGATGCCACCAGTGAGTGAATTTTCCTTGTAATTCAAGAGTTCTGAAGTAGCCAGTAAAACTAAATTACAAAGTCAGTAAAACTTCGGTATTTCTTGAAATCTCGATTGATCTGGTTATGCTTTTATTTGGTGAATAAGTCTTTACTTGTGTGCTAAATGGGTCGACCCGGTGCAATTTTTGGAGAGGTCCGGTCGTCGACTTTTCTTAGCCGACTTGTCGACCACGCCGTACCTCCGAGGGATGACCAATGCGTGACTTTAACCAAAATGAAACTTTAACCGGCCAAAGCTCGAGGAATTTCACAATTCTTCGAGCTTTAGCGCATAAACCACCATTGACGTTTTGTCGGGAGGTATCAGGGGCTAGAGAGCATGCAGCAACCTTAGAGCCACGTGGCTCTAAGGAAGAAAGGAAGAAAGAAAGAAAGGAAAGAAGGAAGGAAGGAAGGAAGAAAGAAAGAGATGGAAACACCCCGGCTCCTACTTGAAAATCAAAGCCACAAGCACTAGTAAAGAAAGAAGCGGTATTAACAAGTTGTAAAGTATATTAACAACATTATTCGACTAATCCAATAGTACGTTATCTATTTAAAATAATAGAACTCACATCCGTGACATGCGGAAACCCCATAGCAAAGATGTGAACAAGCTCGATCGCCGCAGATCACACACTAAATTAGAACATAGAAACTCACCAAAATTCACAGTTTTTTTTGCTATTATTACTAGTTCTTGGCTTAAAGCAAGTGTACTTTTGAATCTAGTAAATATCTAGTAAAATCTTTCTTCCTTGTGTTAAAACTTCCTTTTTTTCTCACTTTGATTACTTTACTTTTGAATTTAGTAAATATCTAATCTAATATATATTTATTAAATATCTAGTAAATATCTAGTAAATATCTCGTAAAATCTTTCTTCTTTCTTTTGTAACTTTCTTTTTTTTTCTCACATCGATCACTTCCTTGAGTGTACTGTAAGGAGAATGATTGCTGTCATTCAAATTCGCCGGCACCTTAAAAATTCGATGAAATCGTTTCTATTTTCTTAACCGATTTCTTCAAAGAATAGTGATTTCTTCAGTGATTTCTTGCTTTTCAGTACCGAAAGCAATACAGTAATTAAAGCTTTTCGGTAACGAAAAGGCTTTCGGTACTGAAAGCCTTTTCAGTACCGAAAAGCTTTGATTACTGTCTTGCTTTCGGTACCGAAAAGCCTGGATTATTGTATTACTTTCGGTACTGAAAAGGCTTTCGTTACCGAAAAGCCTGGATAAAAGCCATGATAAAATAAGAAATTTTTCAGTACCGAAAAGGCTTTCGGTACTGAAAGCCTTTTCAGTACCGCCTTTTCAGTAGTTAAGAACCTTTCTCACTGTACTAAAAGGTTGTTAACAACCTTTTTCAGTGTACTAAAAGGTTGTTAACAACCTTTCTCACTATCCTAAAAGGTTATTAACAACCTTTCTCACTGTACTAAAAGGTTGTTAAGAACCTTTGTCATTGTATTAGAAGCTTGTTAACAACCATTCTGACTGTACTAAAAGGTTGTTAACCGCCTTTTACAGATTCTGGCCCGGGCAATTTCTTATTCAAAAACCATGATTAAAAAAGAAATTGCCCCGGGCCAAACCTTTTAAAGGTTACCCCAAACTTTTTAAAGGTTATCGGTACCGAACTCTTTGATTTAACTTTAACCTGAATTTTCTCTTATTTGTTATATTAAAGCCTAGTAAGTAAGTTATGGATTTCTATAACCGAATTTCATAAGGAATCTTTTAAAACCAGCCTGGAGTTAATCGGTTGCCTGGAAGTCAAGGTGTACTGAATTCATGCATCGTGACGGCTAGAAAGGCCTTGAGATTGAATTTTGCCTTAAGAAACACTTTTTCTATGAATCGCAGATTTAGATGGTTTTGATGTGAAAAGATGCTTTAGAACTCAAATTTGTAAAATTCGGAAAAGGATTCTAAAAATATTACAAAAAACAAAAAACTGGAAGTGTTATTGAAAAAATTTGTTTTATTTTTTTGAAAATAGTGTTTGTACCTTGATGATGCACATAAACGCGCGGTTTCTGGAAACTTGGGTAATTAAACCACCTGAAATCACCTGAAAAAGGTTGCCCCAAACCTCCATGTGCCAGACGCTGCTTTTTTGGGGTCGAGGTGGTTTGTACTACCTGGGACCAATAAACGCGCAGTTTCTCGTCCATGGCCACGGAGGGGGTCATAAAAAGCAGGGGTCACCGAACCGCTATCGACAGCGGACATAATCGGAACCGTATTGGAAGCGTATTGGAACCGTATTGATCCATATGGTTCCAATATGGTTCCAATATGGTTTAAGCAAATTCATTTTCAAAATTTTCATTGAAATCATTGAAATAGTCATTAACAATTCGAATGCTTTTATGAAGTTCTCCAGAATTGTTTTTCGATCGATCGAAAACTGATTATAATCAAGCAAAATCGATCAAAAGCCGATCAAAAGCCGATCAAAAATCGAATGAAATCAATCAAAAACAATTTGATTAGTTGTTTTAAAAACAAAATTACAACCTTGAAGTTGTTCCTTACTAAAGTTGTTGCTTATATTATGCTTATTTTTACCCATCTAACCCCTTAGACTTCTGCTGTGACATCCAGATCTGCGAAATATCATATTAAACTTGAAATACAATTAAACCCTTTCATTTCCAGGTAGTGAAGAGTGAATATCGCATATGTGGTGTTTGTTGACGCATATACCCATCTAAACCTCTAAACTTCTGCAGTGACATCCAGATCTTCAAAGTATTATATTGAAACCAAATTCCAATCAACAGCTTCCCTTTCCAAGCAGTGTAAAGTGAACATCGCATATGTGGTGTGTGTTCATGCACATGAATAATACCCATCTAACCCCCTAGACTTCTACTGTGACATCCAGATTGTTTGTCACTTCAATCAAAAACTCTTTTTTCACCCTCTCAATTCGATTTTGAGCGAAAAGGGAAAATTCGAGGCTGGCTAAGTTAGGGAAAAGTAAAAAAAGTGCTAACTTCTATCAATGATCGTTAAAAAATAACTTCTTTTTGAGAAAGTGATTGAAATCTCGTCACCCGTTGAAGCAAGCCTATCGATGTGGGATCGGAATCGAAAGCTCGAATCAAGGGCTATTCGAAAAGTCCGGTGAAAAGGTTCTCAAGTCTTGCAGTTTTCGTTAAAATAGGCAACGCCGTCGCCCACTCCGACGTAGAGAACGCATCGAAAGTGTCATTTTGACTGACTGCCCAACTTCGGCCTAAGGAAACTTTTTTTCCATAAAGCCGATTTTTGGGTTCTTGGGCTCAAAAGATGCGCAATGACAGCCTCTTGCAAGTTTCGAAGAGAGATTGCCAAAAAGTTGAAAAACAAAAAAGTTATCCAATTTCTCCTGAAAAGTTTGACGGTTTTTCCGATTCTCTGCGTGGCAGCCCCATTCTGCGTTCTAAACATGTGTTTTTTAGGGAAAAACGCGATCTGGCACCCGGTGCAAACATATCCCCGACGTTTCGGACTTTATTTGGCTGAAAAAAAAAAAAAAAAAAAAGACCTGCACCGAACTACAAAGTAGTGGAAGTGGTGGATAGGCTTGTTGAAAAAATACGAAAAAAATAATAAAATCCTGTGCCCCCCCCCACCCCATTGAAGTTCTTTGATTTTAATCGATTTTTGATCTGCTTTTGATCGATTATGATCGATTTTTCTTGATTCTAATCGATCTTTATAGATTTTTATTGATTTTGATTGATCTTAATCAGTTTTCGATCGACTTTAATCGATTTTGGTCGATTTTGGACTTGTTTTGATTGATTTTGATCGATTTTTATTGATCTTTATTGATTTTGATTGATTTTAGTCGATTTTTGATCGATTTTTGATCGATTTTTATTTTGTAGTTGTCGAGTCACTAAACATAAAAAAAGAAATAAGTCATATGAAGCTTTTGAAGCTTTTTCAAGCTTTTCTAGGCTTTCTAAGCTTTTTTTGAAGCTTTTCTAAACTTTTTAAAGCTTCTTTTATGCTTTTTTGGTGGCTTTTGAAGTTTTTTCAAGCTTTCTAGGCTCTAGAGTGTGCTCCTCTCAAGAAATTTCATTCTAAAAAGTGTCCTTTTCTCATATCACGATCAAGTTTTGACACCATTTATTGAGGAATGATTCGCCCATTCGATTTATGGCTCATTCAATCGGTGATTCGGACTTCTGTAAAATGGCGAACATTTGAAATACGAAATAACATAGCTGATCTCGGTGCTAAACAAAAATGACTGATCGGGCTCATTCCAAACTCGAAAAATATTGCGTGAATCAAGTTCACCATTAATTACTCTTAAATCGGAAAAGCACCTGCTTGCTTTTCCAGCTTCTGCTTTTTCCAGCTTCTTTCGGGTTTTTTTAAGCTTTTCTAGGCTTTCTAAGCTTTTTTTGAAGCTTTCTAAACTTTT
>CAUEEP010000791.1:0-12171 GCA_958450365.1 Mesorhabditis belari | reverse complement strand
CTCTCTAATAGTATTGCGGTCCAGGAGGGGGTTGAAAAAATAGCAGTGCGCACTACTATTAGAGAGAATACGGTATATATGTCGTAGCCGATTATGAATTTGAGCCGATTATGAATCATTTATAATCGGCTACGACATATATATGTTGTGTCCGATTTAGATTTTCGTCCGATTTAGATTCAATCTAAATCGGACGTCTTATATAGATTGAACAATAATATAAACATGTTTAATACATGTTCTTAAGCGTTTTCTGTAGTTTTCTGCATTTTCAAAGGTGTTTTATTAATTACAGTCTATATCGGACATCCGATACAGATCGAACAATAATAAACGTGCTTAATATATGTTCTTAAGCGTTTTTTTGCAATTTTCTGCGCTTTTCAAAGAAATTTTATTGTCTTTTTTTTGAGAATTTTTTGTTTTCTTGTTTTCCTATTAAATGCTGCTTTTTTTTACAGATGGAGGACCTTTTTGACCAAGAATTTGACGTGTTTTTACAAAAGAAGAAAAGAGGAAAAGAAAACTTTCCAACCGCTGAAACCTACAATTTGATGGTTGAAACGCTCCACAATCATCGTGAAAACTCCGAGAAACCAAAACTACCACAAAACTACCACGAAAACAACTTGCTGAAAAGATTTGCGCTCGTGATTGAACAAAAGGGAGCGCAGCTTTATCATGTGGGCGAGAAAAATGGCAGCGGAGAGATGCCAGCACAACAACGAGTGATTAAGCGAGAAGCGGTCTTTCGGCTCTTACACGAAACACACAAAAAACTTAGACACGCTGGAATAAACTTGATGTGGCAAAATCTCCGATGATATTATGGTATTTCAAAGTGGGTTTTTGACTTTATTATTTTATTTGCTGCTTACTGGCTCAAACTACATTTTTAGAGAAATCATCAGTCTCTACGTCAAATTGTGTGAAGAATGCGAATTGAAAAGAGGAAATTTTAAAAAACGGTCGTTGCGAGGCCAATCTTAACGCAAAAACAAAACGAGCGTTGTCAAGTGGATCTTATCGATCTCCAATCAACACCGGATGGTGATTTCAAGTTCATTCGAGTATACCAGGTTTTTTTCTGTTATTTATTGTAATAAAATATAAATTTTGGGACCATTTAACCAAATTCGTGACGCTGCGCCCTTTGAAGACAAAAACCGCAAAAGAAGTTGTAAAGAACCTTGGGATGCTATTTGGAATCTTCGGACCACCGAAGATATTGCATTCAGGTTTTTTTCCTTTTTTGTTAGCGTATTCACGTTGAGTTTTTTGATTTTTGCGTAAGTTATTTTCCTTCCAGCTTGTCTAAAAACGTTCACAGACAACCGATTTATTTAAGTTAGGGGTCAAATGAAGAAAAATGTGAACGTTTTTTAACGAGCTAGAAGGGAAATAACTTATACAAAAATCAAAAAATCTCGTCGCGAATGTGCTAATTGGTAAAGTCTCAGACAACGGCCGAGAGTTTGTCAACAAATGTATCGACGATTTGGTTGGTATGTGGCCACACTGCAGGATTGTTTATGGAAAACCTCGGCACTCACAATCACAAGGTAGCGTCGAAAGAGCAAACGCTGATATTGAAGTAAGTTAAAAGGAGCGAGTTTATTTCATTTCTATTACATAGGCAAACATAATTTGTTAATTTTGTTTTAGAACATACTGTGTACGTATCAACGTGATCGGCAAACTGCAAAATGGGCTGAATTTCTTCCGATGATTCAACTCATAAAGAATAGAAGATATCACCATGGAATCAGAAGAACTCCATTTGCCGCAATGTTTGGTAAAGACTATGATGATGAACGAGAAGTAAGGTATGTTTGAAATTATTTACATAATAGATTCCAAACTATTTTGCTTAGTGATGATTCAAATGGGATTAAAAACAAAAATGGGGACGAATTGAATCAACCGGAATTTGCGTCCGAAAATTTGGTTTGTTTTATTTATTGTTTATTTTAATCTATATTTTAAAAATTTAGGAGCAAGTCTACAAAAAAAGTGCGGAAATTGGCGACAAAGATGAAAATAGCAATGATTCAGGTTAGTTTTATTTTTTATTTTTAACGCTATAAAAATAGGTAAAGGATTCAATTTTGCAGCACAAGATGCTGAAATACTTGCAAAAAGAGATAGTGCCCGTTCAAGTCTAATAAAACAAGCCGACAAGATGTTACAAGCGTCTAAAGAGAGGTTCTTTTATGATCGTTTTTCGGTTTCACCTAATGTGCACAATTAGATTTCAGCCTTTGGATGTTGGAAAGAACGTAAGAATTCCAATTAATCCGGTTGATCGACCAAAAATTGGCCACCGAAATCTTTTGGGCGTTGTCACTGAAGGTTTGTTTCGATTAAATTCACTTAAGCCATTTTTTTAAAGCAATCGATGGGCTTTACACGATTAGGACGGCGAATGGGACTCTACCTCTAGAAGTTTTCAAGAAATCAACTCTATCCTTGTGAGACGGACTTCCTTGTTATTGCTGATGTGCCGGAACGTTCAACTTCCTTTCGTGCCGCCATCGGTGATTCTTCTATTCACGGGAAAGAAGGCAAGTAACTATAACTTTATTTTATTTTTGCGTGTTCCATTAGGCCATAAACATTGCTTATGTGCTGGAAAATGCTCATCCAATCGATGTTCGTGCAAAAAGGATGGCCGACTCTGCAATTCAAGATGCCACAATAGCCTAAGCTGCAAAAATAAATAGAAATTTTTAACTCGTTCGTTGTTGTATGTTGTAATTTTGCATCTGTTCTGTTAACGCTAATAAATTGTTTCATAGTTGGGTTTTCTTTTCAGGAAAAGACAGTAACAGACCTTTGAAAATGCAGAAAACTACAGAAAACGCTTAAGAACGTATATTAAACATGTTTATATTATTGTTCAATCTATATAAGACGTCCGATTTAGATTGAATCTAAATCGGACGGAAATCTAAATCGGACACAACATATAAAACAGAAGCGACGTCCGTCTATCTGTCATTGGCAAAAAGGGGCGGGGCTTAGATTGTGTGGAAAACGTGAACCTCCTTAGTGGAAAACCCGAACGTTAGTGAGCGTTTTCCTATGGTAACAATATAAAGAGATATTCAAAGCTTTATTAACACCTATGTTTACAAAATAACAATTGATTTGTGTTGATTTCAATAGGTTTTTGTTGTCCCCTCAAGTCGTGCCTAGAATTCATTTTTTCAGAATGTTTATGCAATTATAATTTCAAAAACTATACTAATTTTTCTAATTTGCACCTAATACAAACGAATGGCATGGAATTCGACAAAGATTTCAGTAACACCAAGCCGCCGATCCATTGCAGTAACGCCGAGCACATGAAGATATCTGACGCAACACACGTACACGGCACCACCCTGAAAATGAGGATCAAAAGTAATTACTTCAATGAAAAATTTAACAAAACTAACTGGACAAAAGGGGTTGCAGAGAGGGAATGGTGCAGCATTTGGGTCCTTTTCAGCGGAGTTTGTAAGAGTCACCGGAATAAAGGCCATGCAGACACCTGAATATATTTGAATTTCAAATTCAGAAACCATTTTTGAAACTTGAAATTCTTAACTTATTTAGCTTTTGAAATTTCAGAAATTTTTCTTACCAATCACGAGAAGTGAAATGAAAATGCTAATGAGTGGACGCATTGTTTAAAGATTTTGTAGAGCGATGAAAAGTTAGGGTTCTGAGTTGTGTCTAGGCTCGTCACCGTTGCCCTCAACGCTTTCCGTTGTTCACCTTTTTTTTCTGGGATTATTTATAGAGACCAAAGGGTAATGAAGAGAGGAAATCGAAACAACAAGCAGCTGCTGGTTTCAAGACAAAGTTTGTGCGACTCTTTCGGGCCAACCTGTGATAAATTGTGTGAAGAAGTTGAGGAAAACGATCTGTTTTTAGATAAAACTAAAGGACTTTTCAAATGAAAAATCAAGGAGACGGAAATTAAAATTTAGCAAAAGTTACGAAATTGTATCTTACAAATTACATTGTTCTTAAGTAGTGCTTGTATTTTCATTTTTTCGAATACCAATCACTAAGCAAAGTTTTAACATAACTTCGAAAGAAAGAAGGAAAAGAAGGTTCATTTGAAAAATGAACACAAAACTCCACATAAATTGAATAGATTAAGTAAAAAGAAGACTTTGTATGTTGTTTGCACAAAAAAAAAAACAAATTTTCAAATTTTAGGCTAACTTACAAAGAGACACAGCAAGGTGATAAATTGTCAAATCAATGCGATCAAAGCAATAATAAAGAACCGTAATTGACTTCTAATCGAGTATTTATTTGTATTGAGCAAGTAAATGAAAAATCTCAAAACACTTTATACACAAAATTAAAGACGTTTCGTGACGAAGTTGGGAAGAAAGTTGAGGAAACGATTTTTTTGACGGCTTGGATTGTAGACGCTTGGCGGTTCGACGTCTCCACCCTTCGCCACCTGGAAAAATGGTGTTAACAAATATTCAAACACATGAGCTTTTATTAGATCACGATATAAATTCAGTAAGATGCATAGTCTAGACTCGTAGTTGTAATTTGAATGAAAAAGTGCAAAAAAACAAACCCATTGTTTCACTCCTTCCAACGCTTGATGAATATCCTTTCCATAGTGCTTCAATTTTTTCAACGCTTCCGCCGTTTTGATCACATCATCCGATGTGATCTTCTTCAAATTCCCAAATGGTTGTTCATGTGCTGTTCGAGGATGGCCACCTCTTTTTTGTGAATCTCGAGCATTTTGGCGAGACTCTTATACCGCGCACCTCGTCGGGCCCCCTGAAAGTGAGGGGTTTACGACAAAACTTTATACCAAGCGATTGGTAGGTAGTTTGCTTATCATGCTGTTTATTTCAAAACTTCGTAGAGTTTATTATTTTAGAAACCTTTTCGGGCTTTTAAACTGAACAATACGCTAAACAAGTTATCTTAAAAGTGCGTGACCTAATTGTTGGTGATGTTACTTGATTCACACGTTGCTTCTTTACACAGTTTCAGAATATTTCAAATGATGAGTGATTTTACAAACCTGTTTCTCTTCTAGATCCATAAGAATCAACAGATACTGTTCGGTGATATCATTGTAGGCGGTGATCGAGTTTTCTTTCAGGAAAACACCAAATTGAGCGGCCGCCTTTTGAATCGATCGCATCTCTTGCTCCAACTGCTCTTTTAACAAAGATTTTTGTTCAATCAGAATTTCACAACGTTCACGGTCATCTAAAATTTGTTAATTAATAAAATTGAGTTGAATTAGTAGTTTCTGATTATCCTCGATCTCGATCATTTTATTGACCTTTGTGTTCGATTACTATGCACAATGATGAACAACTATCGTTTAAGAGATTGAATTGAATCACTAGCTTTTTTTTGTTTTTTACCAGCTGAGAGATTTGTTGGGATTTTTTCAATCAATCACCAACTTATTGCTTCTTTCAATCGCTTCTGAACACATTCATCGATCTCTTCTCGATCCTCGTAGACTTTGGCAAAAGAACGATCGACCATCACTTGGGGAAAATTCGGTCCACATTCTTTGCATGTCCATTTACCGTCAACCTAAATATTAAAGTTTTCAAGCTTGAAGTTTTGGTTCAATAGAGATATTTTCACAACGGTTATACCTATCGAACAGATACCAGCTCTATTTTCATTTTGTACAAAGTTGGGATACTCTTGGCTACGAGTCGGAATCTTTAAGCCAGTTTATCAAACATACGAGGCCTTAATTTAGAAATACTCAAGAAATAAACTTGTTAGCCTTAATAGTTACAACAAACCTTTTCAGCGTGCCCACCCCGCACCATCACCACCGGGTTTTTTTTGGCTAGACTCGGATCCGCTTCGATCACCTTGTCCCTCTCGACTCCAGTGTACTCTACATAAGTTGTACAATTCTTGCAAACCATCTCATCTACGTAAGTCATCTTGAAGCGATAGAATCGAACCTGAAAAGTATACAGGGTGCGGCATAAGTATGGTTACAAGGTTGTAACATTGATTTAAGAAACTGATTGATTTTTATTTCTTGCCAAAGCATTATTTTCTCTTAATTCGAATGCTTTTTTATATTATGTGGGAGTTTTTAAGCAAATTTTTAAGTTTGGACATAATGGTGAAGGCTTCTCCCAACCGTGCCGCTATTCTTCAGCTTGGAGCACAAGGACGATCAACTTCGGATATTGCCAAACTACTGAAAATGCATCGAATGACGGTATACCGCATTTTGCAACAAAATAGAGTCGAAGAGCTTCCTAAAAGTGAACGTCCGCCAAAAATTGATCACACGAGACTCAAGAAAGTCATTAAGAAACGAATCAAGCGCAATCCTGCCCGGAGCATGAGAAAAATGGCTCCCCAATTGAATGTTTCTGATAGAACTATCCGTCGTATCGTCAAAAAGGATCTGGGTCTTCACCCTTACAAGTTAAGGAAGCATAATGGCCTGACGGATCTTCAAATGAGAAACACGAAGCAAAAATGTGCTCTTCTTCTTGCGAGGGCCGCAAATGATGAGCGTCTGACGATGCTTTTTACCGACGAGAAATTAGTCAACATTGAGCAAGTTTTCAACTCTCAAAATGATCGAATTTTTGCTCACAGCCCTCAAGAAGCAAATAAAAGTGACCGATTTGTGGACAGGAACTCACATCCAGCAAGAGTCATGCTTTTTGCAGGGTTGTCAGCAACTGGTCGCACACCGTTGATTTTCGTTGATAAAGGGCTGAAAATTAACACAGACGTGTATCTGGACGTTCTCACAAAACATGTACAGCCGTGGAGTCAAGGACATTATCAAAATCAGCGCTGGACGTTGATGCAAGACGGTGTCCCAGCGCACAAAGCAAAAAAAGACTCAAGAGTGGTGTCGAAACAATTTGCCCGACTTCATTCCCGCCAATGAATGGCCAGCTAATTCGCCCGACATGAATGTTATGGATTTCTGTGTTTGGGCAATTTTGGAGCAAAAAGCATGCACAACAAAACATGCAAACTTTGAAAGTCTGAAAAAGGCTCTGAAGAAAGCCTGGGCGGAAATTCCACAAAGTACCCTGCGGGCCGCCGTGGAAAGTTATCCAAAGCGTCTTAAAGCCGTTATCAAGAATAAAGGTGCCCATATTGAATAATTTGTTATTTTTAAATGAATATGATTACTGTTGTTAATTTTAAGTTAAATTTACATGAATCCGTTCATATTTCATTACGATACACGGTTCTGAGTCTGTAACCATACTTCTGCCGCACCCTGTAGTTTCAAATTGTTCACTTACTAACCATACCTTTACTTTCAGCACTTTCAACATTTCGCTCTCCTTTCCCCGATTTTCTTGAGCTCTCTTTTCTTGAGCCTTGATCTCGTTAATCGTTTCACCAACCTACAAAATATTTTCTTAACTTTTTTTGGTTTAAATACTTTTGTTCCAATCATTGTTAGTGGTGGTGCCAATTTCTTGATGATTCTTCTCGAGTAATTGAGATGAAGGGTGTCTCGACTCGATGTGGCGGTGTTTGTAGGGCTTGATCGAGCATCTTCTTCGTTTCATTTGCCGACACTTTGTAGCTCCGAGCATACAAATCGAGAAGGGTTTGATCCTTTTCGGGTTCTTCCTAAATTTCTGACTTGAATTGTTATGTCACTAAAATAATGTCAGTTAAATATTCACTACTCTGTCAATTGTAGTCATCTTATGAATCATAAAATTTTAAATAACTAGGGAAAGGCACGAACTCTTGTCTGGACACCTAGTGCACCTTATAGAATCGGGTATGCGGCATTCGAATTTGAAATCAAAATCAGCCAAATGACTTTCAAGGCGTGTAAAACTTCACTCGAAAATTCGGCGTCAAAACGGATGCTTTAAAAGGCTCATTTCTAGCGGAGAAACGGTAAGTTGGTGGCTAACGCATTAGACGCATTAGAGTTCTGCCCAAATGACCAGGCTTCGGTCCCTGATGCAGCCTTTTGTTTTTCTTTCGGAGTAACTTCTAGCATTTTGCAGGCAAGTAGAGAATGACCTCCAGAGAGGAAAAAATGTGTTTTTCGAGCCGTTTTCATGTTAAATTTTAATTCCTGTCACAAATTTTAAATGTTAATTTTCGCGCAACGTCGCAATCCAATTGACGTCGCTGCCATTTGAAGGTAGTCGATGGGAGTGCCGCGTTGTCGTTTCTTTTTTGTTTTCAAATCATTTATTTTGTGAGTTAATTGGAAGTATTGTTTTACGCGATAAATTTTGTGTTGAAATGAGAAAGCAATCTATTTCCATTTAGGACCCGAGTGGAGAATCCAGAACTTTTCGTAGCCGGACCACAATAAAGGCCAAAACCAACCGTAAGATGGTTTGGGGAGTTGAATGGAAACAACGAAAGCAAGGCTCCTCTTCTGGGACGTTACAAAACTGCTATAGCTCCATATAGTGAAGTTTTGAAGCAAAAAAAAGTGGGCCCCCAAGTAGACTAGTACCCCGAACCTTGATCCTGTGGGTAGAAGCCTAATGCGTTATCCAGAGGCCACCAACTTACCTTTTGGCTAGAAACCTACACAGCTAGAAAGGAACCTTTTAAAGCCTTTTGACGCCAAATTTTCAATCGAAGCTTTACACGCCTTGATATCAATACTCATACCCTGTTAAAAATTGCACTAGGAGTCCAGACAAAAGCTCAGCTCACCACTTGCCTTTCCCTAGTGACAAGTAATTTAAATCAAACGTGATATTACCATTTTGTGCAAATAAGCCAAATATCGATAGGCGATGTTGTCAAAAACGAAGAGATTCTTGTCGTTTAGCACAATTTCGATTCCTTGTCTTTTTTTGATCTCGTTGACTAGTGTTTGTAGCGGGACGATTGTCTCTGATACCTAAAAATAATGCAATTAAAGATTTACAGTTTGTTTTGAAACAAACCTTATATCCCACACCGCTAGCTTTTGTAAAACAAAAGGCAATGTTATGGATGGCTGAACGATGGAATTGCATAATCAGCTCCTAAAACTATCTAATTTAAGTCAATTCATTACTTCAAACCTTGAAGCAGAACTCGAAAGGTGGATCGAGTCGTGCTTCATTTGGGTCCAACAAGAAGCAAATCAAGTTGATTTTGCCCAAATTTCCCATGAAGTTCACGATGTTTTGCATGTTCTCCTTGTCCTTTTCGATTCCCTGACAATCGCCGACGCCCGGTGTGTCGACAATGCAGTAAAGCCGGCGTTGATCCTGGAAATTGAAAAATGATCGCAACGATGGAAACACTGACATTGTTCTTGAAATAATGAGCCCGGGGATGTTGAGTGCATGACATCTTCTCTCTGTAAACTTCGTTCTGGTCATCGCCAATCTTGATCTGAAAGTTTGCTAAAATGCAATTAAGAATAAATTTTCTCGCTTTTCCGTTTTTTTATATCCCACTTCACATCGGCGCGAAAGTACGTTTTCTAAAAAAAAATTCTGTAAAAATGCGTACTAGATGCAAAAAAATTATGGAGAATTCAAAAATCGTAGTTATTTGAAATTTTGTCTGGCTCAATTTCGAGCAAAGTGCGTTTTTGTCAAATTTTCTATGTTAAGTTTTCTTTCCAAGGCTCTAAAATGAATATATCGGAACAAATCAAAAAACCCCGGCGGTTTTGGGTCAAGCTTGTGGCGATGAACATTTTAGCAAAAAAAAGATAAAAATCGGATAACTCAGCGTGAAGTTATTAAGTTTTGAAAGAAAACGTTCAAAAACTACCGTAACCTTCACATTTCCGCATTCTAAAAGACACCCTTTTCTAGAGTCGTACGCAAATTTGCTGGCTTTTTAAAATTGTGCAACTTTTCGTTGCCTCTTTTTCATTCTGCTTCGTATTTTTTTTATCTCATCGTCTGCCATCAACAAAGTTAGGTTTTTTCATTAAATTAATGGACGGATGGCTTTGTTGATAGAACTTTTTTAGGATCGTTTCTTCTCCAACTCATGTGCAAGGTTATGTTGAGTATTGTTGTTGCCACCGTCTCGGGAGAGTTGTATTTTGTTTTGCTAAATAAATTTTTTAGCTAAGTAGAAACAAATTTAACATATAGTAACAATATAATAACAAATTTAACTCAAGAAAGCAAGAAACCAAGATCATATAGAAAAACGTTCACGGCACATTTTTTCGCAGTAAATAACAAGTTTTCCATTTCGTCCGAACGTTTGATTTTTTCCGAATTTGCTCAAAAATTGAATGTAAGCCTTCTAATCCTTCTTCAGACATTGCACCTAAGCAACGATGGCGTTGAAGAAATTCCGGCACATGTGCTAGCAATACATGGATCTTTGTTGAGCGGGATCCAATTTCCAATTCTTCAAGTTTTGCGAGCAATGGCTTAATAGAAGTAAGGATTTTTTTAATATCGTCGTCTTTCATGTTTTGCTCAGTGGAGCCAATAGGATTAGAGAATGTCGAAAACTTTTCCAGGCAGTCGGATAGATCCTTATATTTTTGTGAGTTGACTAGAACCTTAAATTCCTCTCGATTTTCACATAATCTCTTCAGCTTCGGACCATTGAGATCTTCCGATTTAAACGATCGCGTGAATCCCAATTTTTGTGCTAATAATGCAAAAGCATCCCATTCAGATGGTGAAGCTTGTCGGGCTTCTTGTTCCAACTCTTTATAGATACGGTTTCCGATGCCGAGCTTTATATGGAGTGATGGAGGAACGACATGCGTCGGTTCAGTCGGCCAAACGTATTTTTGAAAAACACCTTTGCGCAATTCCGAATTATTTGAATCTATTTTGAGTAGTTCGTCAAACGTTTTTATAGATCTTTCCGGATAAATACTCCAATCCAATTTCTCTGGACACCCGTCTATTTTGCGTTGTTTTTTGGCTTTGAAAAAACACCAAACGCAAGGATAAGTTGCTGCATTTGATAGTCCATAAAGAGAAGCTAAAAAGCACAGATCGCCTCCAATGAAGACGGTGAATTTCATATCAACAAGCTCTCTATAGACTTCGTTAAATTTTTGTAGACTTTTGTTGTCGTCTCTCCCTTTCCAAACTGCTAGTATTAGGTGATTGTATCTAGATTGAGATTTGTTGCTCTTATCAGGAAACATGACGGTCAATTTTGTCGTTTCAAAACCCTTGTCTGCCATCAGCAAAATTCTCTGTGCCTCTTTGCTGGGCACACGTTTAAGACGGAAACGAAGCGCTTCTTTTATATCCTTCAATTGAACAATCCCGTTTGAAATAACATATTCAACTTTTTGATTCACTTCGGATATCACCTGTCTCATTTTATACTCACTTGCAAAATGAGCATACTTGCTGTAGAGTCGATGTGAAAAACGAGAAATTTCTGCTTTTGAAAATACAGCTAACGTTTGATGAGGTGAAACAGGAGAAGAAATGGGCAATTTGTTCCTCTTATGCCTCTTGTATTTTGCGCGGATTTGTCGAGCTCGTTGAGCGAAAAATAGCTTTTGTTTCTTCTTATCACTTTTCATTTTTCTGAGAATTTTCATCCTTTTGCTTCTTAGAGGTCGCAATATCTCTTGATTCTGATTTGCTATTTCCAAAGCTTCTCTAACATCCTTTTTGCTATCCAATTGAGCCTTTCTTGCCTTTTGAGCAGCAATTTTCGATTTTTTTGGGCGACTCATCTGAAAAAGGAGCTTAAGAAAGTGAATAAACATAAAAACGGAGAACATGAAAAACGGAAAACATAAAAGCGATTGTTGCCGACAACGAAAAGTTGCACAATTATGAAATTTGCGTACGACTCTAGAAAAGGGTGTCTTTTAGAATGCGGAAATGTGAAGGTTACGGTAGCTTTTGAACGTTTTCTTTCAAAACTTAATAACTCCACGCTGAGTTATCCAATTTTTATCTTTTTTTACTAAAATGTTCATCGCCACAAGCTTGACCCAAAACCGCCGGGGTTTTTTGATTTGTTCCGATATATTCATTTTAGAACCTTGGAAAGAAAACTTAACATAGAAAATTTGACAAAAACGCACTTTGCTCGAAATTGAGCCAGACAAAATTTCAAATAACTACGATTTTTGAATTCTCCATAATTTTTTGCATCTAGTACGCATTTTTACAGAATTTTTTGTTAAAAAACACTTTTTTGCCTTATTTCGCGCCGATGTGCACTTGCTTAAACAGCTCTTTT
>CAUEEP010000790.1:0-12227 GCA_958450365.1 Mesorhabditis belari | reverse complement strand
ATAGATTTTTACGAAAAAGGCGTTTTTCACTCTCGAATTTGCTTGAAAGTGAACCGAAATTCATTTAAAAAGATGGAAACTGAACAAAAAAAACACTTTTTTTATAATAATAATACTTTATTCAAACGATAAAGTGAAAGAAATCATAGAGAAATGCACAGTGATACTTAATCATACAATACATACTGAAATCAATAAGCCAATTACTTACGGCAAAGAGCCACTAGATCTAAAGCATCGATACGTTTCTATCTAAAATTCTTCTATTCTATGTAAAATTACGCGTAGATCTTATGATTAATTGTTGTTTTTTAGGTTATTGTCCTAGAAATGAATTAAGCATTAAGCCAAAATGATGCAGTAAGCGCAACACTATATATATGTTGTGTCCGATTTTGATTTCCGTCCGATTTAGATTCAATCTAAATCGGACGTCCGATATAGACTGTAATCTAAATCGGACGTCCGCGATAAGTTCAATCTAAATCGGACACAACATATACAGCACCGTTTCGTTAAGGTTTTTGAAATTAGTTAGCTTATTGTGGTAGTTCTCAAAATGGTTACTCAAAAACTCAAACTTATATACTCAAAAAGTTACATTTGTATCCTCGAAAGCGCGAAACATTGGATAGAGTAACGGTATTCCCAGGAAACACTTGAAACCGAGTGTCATAGGGATTCCTAAATCAAATCGACAGTTGTCGAAAGTTACTTTTACATTTACCAATATATGGTTTGACAAGGAAATGCAGAAGACGATGCTTTCCATGTATTAGGAAACTTCTCGCATGCAGGCAATCGTTGATCGAGATGAAAATCGACATTCCGAAGAAGAACGTTCCGGCCATCTAAAATCGTACAACAATTTGTTTTTTAGTAAACTTATTAAGCCAAGAGCTTAACTTATTAAGCACTTGCCTAAACAATTTTTTTTTTGAACAACCTACCGCCACTTTGGCTCCACCCTCCCCAAAATATGCACCTAATCCAAGGACAGCCGCCCCCTCAGCCGGAAATAGGATATCGGGAAAGAGAATTGTGCCCAAAAAGATCGAGAACAATTCTTCGTTTAACTAAACATAACAATTGTTATTAGTGGTCTTGAATTACAAGAAACACGACTGTTGCGGTTCAAATGTTTAATTGTTAAGAAAAGAAGCTGAAGTGGAAAGAAGAACTAGGGAGTAGTGAGTAGAATAAGGATTGATTCCCATTACTGGGAAAGCACCACTATGCAGTAGTGAGTAGAATAAGGATTGATTCCCATTACTGGGAAAGCATCACTAGGCAGTAAGTGAGTAGAATAAGGATTGATTCCCATTACTGGGAAAGCATCACTAGGCAGTAAGTGAGTAGAATAAGGATTGATTCCCATTACTGGGAAAGCATCACTAGGCAGTAAGTGAGTAGAATAAGGATTGATTCCCATTACTGGGAAAGCATCACTAGGCAGTAAGTGAGTAGAATAAGGATTGATTCCCATTACTCAAGACCTGTCTTTCATAATATCATTTACTTCCTTAGCTTTCTCTTCCTTGTAGAATAAGAGCGGGAAACTCGCCTAGATCGGGTTTTCCCGCTCGTGGCTTGAGAACGGCGCTCTCAAGCCAGTTGGGGGCGGTCCTTTTTGCTTAAAAAGGTTATTTCTATTATATTTTGGGTTTTTGATAAAGAAAGTAAAATGTTTGACCGGAGCCGGTGCGAACACGCTAACCAGTAAAATGCAGTAAAATGTTTGACCTCTCGCACCCGGTGCGAACACGCTAATTACTCGGTCATTGGGTACCGCGCGGAGGCCCGTGGATGGGGGCAAAACACTAAAAACCGAACATAACTACATCAAATTTCAGGGGATGCGTATTTTGGCGGTTTCTCGAAAAACTCACTTCTGCACCTGCTAGAGCTCCGACGGACGCACTGACATTTCGAAATTATGAATACTTTAGATACTTTTCAAATATATATAGAATGCAGCAAAGTTCCCAGAATTTTCAAAAAACCTTCCTAATATGTATGAAAATTCAATAATAGCTCCTCAGTGAAACTATCCTTATGAAAAATATAAGTTTAGATAGTGCACTCATCGTTTGCACTCAGTGCACTCATTTCATCCAAAGAAACACATCATGCATCTACTCTTTTTAGCGATTCGCTCAAAAGAGTAAATGTTCAGCTAAGCGGCAACTTATATTTGACTGGCTGATGTTTAACTTACGACTAAAATGAGCAACACTCTCTTGAAATCCTTCATTTCCTTTGGCGAGTGTCTGATGATCACATACATCCACATCAAGGCTGATATCGTGGACAAGACAGAGATTAAGTGATAGACATAACGAACGAACTCGTTTTCAAACATCTAATACGAATATTATTGTGAAAGAAACGAACCAGGAAGAGGATCAAAAAGGCCCACTAATCACAAGAACCTTGGAACAGGTGAAGTTTGAGAGCTATTTGGCTATAAAATGCATAGAATATTTAATTTTCGATTATGTCGTGGCTTGAGAACATTCTTGTGTACATTTGGAAAAAAATATCTTTATAGATAAAGGTTATAATAAGAGTAATCAATGGATACTGATTTCCTTCTAAAAAGCTAGAAAATCTGCTTTGGTATTTATTTAATAATATTTTTTATAAAGATTGGCTTCAAGTTTATTGCTACAAATAAATAAAGATAAACTATTTTTTTAATGAAAGGAGAAAGAATATGGGAAACTGTAATATTAGGTTGTAACATTAAAGCATGGGAAGATTTCGATTTGGCCTATTTGCATGCCACAGTGGACAACTTTCCCAGCGTCAAGATTAATGCCAACAATTATCTGGATCTCTTGAAAAAGGATAGTGCTCGAGCACACAAGGTCAAAGTGGTACAGGAATGGTGTGGCGACAATTTTCCGGATCTGATCAACTTTAATGATTCAAGAAAACCTTGATTAAAGCATGGGAAGATTTCGATTTGGCCTATTTGCATGTCACAGTGGACAACTTTCCCAAGCGACTTCAAGCCTGTGTTGACGAGTCCATATTGAATAGTTGGTGGAGGCCATATTGAATAGTTGCTGGAGGCCATATTGAATAGTTGGTGGAGGCCATATTGAATAGTTGCTGGAGGCCATATTGAATAGTTGTTGGAGGCCATATTGAATAGTTGTTGGAGGCCATATTGAATAGTTGGTGGAGGCCATATTGAATAGTTGTTGATTTTTATGTTTTTACCAGTTAGTTGTTGAAAATAAAACTGTTTTTAGTTGGACCTCTTTGAAAAAATGATGCTCGGCAAGCATTTCGATTTGAGGTTAGTTGGGGAAAAGGAGCGTAAGTAGAAGCATCATGTACGTCTTATTATTGCTCTGTCTCTTTTCACTGTTGTTCAGAATTATAAAATCGTCCAGGAAACGTATCATTTATCAACCAATGCCAAAAAAAAAGAAGATATGTAAAAGTTGTATCAAAAATTGATATTGATATTCAACATACACAGTAAATTAACACATTAATTAACAAGAACATATCAAAATAACAATATATTCAATTGACATATTAAACATGTTAAATTGATAATTTCACTCGGAGGTTGCATGAAAAAAATAGACATCAAAACAAAAAATTCTCTCTATAAAAAAAATAGAACGTGTTCAGAGGTACTTCACCAGAATTGCTCTTTATAAAATTAATTTTGACAAATTCTCCTCCTTTAGCTATTCTGATAGATTGCAACTCTTTGGTTTTGAAACGTTACACCAACGCCGCCTTATCATCGATTTAGTGGAATGCTTTAAGATTGTTAAAGGCATTCATCCCGACCCCCTCTTTTCTGGCCTCTTTGAATTCGGCTCTCCACGGGGCGCCTCCAGAAGGGGGCCTCCAGAAGGGGGCCTCCAGAAGGGGGCCTCCAGAAGGGGGCCTCCAGAAGGGGGCCTCCAGAAGGGGGCCTCCAGAAGGGGGCCTCCAGAAGGGGGCCTCCAGAAGGGGCCTCCAGAAGGGGGCCTCAGAAGGGGCCTCCAGAAAGGGGGCCTCCAGAAGGGGGCCTCAGAAGGGGGCCTCCAGAAGGGGGCCTCCAGAAGGGGGCCTCCAGAAGGGGGCCTCCAGAAGGGGGCCTCCAGAAGGGGGCCTCCAGAAGGGGGCCTCCAGAAGGGGGCCTCCAGAAGGGGGCCTCCAGAAGGGGGCCTCCAGAAGGGGGCCTCCAGAGGGGGCCTCCAGAAGGGGGCCTCCAGAAGGGGGCCTCCAGAAGGGGGCCTCCAGAAGGGGGCCTCCAGAAGGGGGCCTCCAGAAGGGGGCCTCCAGAAGGGGGCCTCCAGAAGGGGGCCTCCAGAAGGGGGCCTCCAGAAGGGGGCCTTTTCTCATACGCCAACCTTCCGTTTCCTTTAAAAGCCCCCACAGTTTCTTTTTTAATCGAGTTATTAAATTCTGGAACCTTTTACCCCCCCATGTTCGTGATATTCCCACCTTGGCTAGATTTAAAGCCGCAATTTCTGCTCTGTGATTCTTTCTCATGGTATCTATTTATCTTTTGGGTGTGTTTTGAGTGGTGTCCTGGTTAATTATTGTCATTTTGTTTTGCCGCTATTCAACTGAATAAAGCATATTATAATGCACTTGATTCGATTTCAAAAAAAACAACAAAACTTTTAATAAGCAATGCAAAAAGCGATATTAGCGGTGAAATGAATGGTAAAAGGAGAAAAAAGCGCATCAAAGTTTTTGTACAAAAAACCCGGTTCAACATGTCAAGCTTATGATCGAGGCACCATGAACAAATCGACGTCAACTCTCGCCTCATTGACTCCAAAGGGCTTTCGATCGACGAACAAAGCGATCAGTGTCTCTTCGTTTTCTTTTAAACGCATAAAATAATTCTCGCGGAAATGCTCGGTTTTCTTTTCTTCCACCCAAACGCTCAACCTTTCATTCGACTGATACATTTTGGCTAAATGCTTGAACGAACTTCGACTGCAACATTGCTCCAATTCGAATAGCTCTTTTGCTCGCAATCGATTTTTCTCGAAATCCTCAATGCCTGGGGTTGATTTCAAAATCTTCATCAACTCCCCATAGACCAGATCGAAGCCTCCACAGTCTTCTTCATCAAAATAATCTTTTAATTCTAAAGTTGTCGATTTCTTCACACAAAGATTGTTTTCCAAAGCGAGCTTAAGAGCTCGTATGTACCAATCATAAAAATAAAAGTTCAGCTCTAGATGCTTTGAGGTAGTCGGGAAATCTTTGACAAGAAGCGGATTTTGCTCTAGCATCATGATTTCCAAAAATTGGCAATTCATAAGGGCCTCGTTTTTCAAAATCTCTTTCCAGTAGCCAAGAAAATCGTTAGCTTCCATACAGTCAAAAGGAGTTGTGACATGAACTTCGGCAAGATATTTCAGAGAGAAGTTTGGCAGAAATGATTCGATCAGCTCGGGATCTCCGTTTAGATAAAAGCGATGAACTTGATGAAGAGATTTGAGAATCTTGTGAGAGGTGAGGAAATGGGTGATCTGAAAGTTGGATGAGTACGGTTGAAAGATCAGGATCAGGATCAGGATCAGGAAATAGAGTCAGGATCAAAATAGATCAAGAACGAAGTCGCTACAAAAATAGCAAAAGTAGGCAGCTCTTTATGAGAGTAGGCAGCTCTTGATGAGAGCTCTTTATGTTTCTTAAAAAAAGAAACAAATGAACTCTTCAAATGGCATGATTTATCGATATAAAAAACAAGATCACCTTTAAAATAAAGTATTCAGTTTAAATTACTCATTGTTTAGTTGCTAGAGCATTAGATCCTACCAACGAATTTCTAACGAAAACAGACCTACCGTAAATACTGTAATAGTACCCCACCCCCATAATGACGGTGCGGAGTGTTGCGTAGTCTAGCTTTGAACGAGTTTTTCTCGACACTGGTTTATGCTACAATGCGCGCTTAGGTATCAAAAAAATAGCTGAAATTCAGGGCTATTTTTTGATACCTAAGCGCGCATTGTAGCTTAAACCAGTGTCGAGAAAAACTCATTCAAAGCTAGACTACGCAACACTCCGCGCCGTCATTATCTTTGGTATCAAAAAATAGCCCTGAATTTCAGCTATGTTTTGATACCAAAGACGCATTTTTTGAAAGTACGGGCGCTTTGAAAAAAATGAAATACTAAAAAACTTTTGCGACTACGCGACTGTACGAGGGGGGGTGGGGTACCATTACAGTATTTACGGTAACTAACGAACTTCTATTCTAACAAAAATGGGCTAAACTTGTAGCTGATCTATTGTACAAGTTTTGATCTACTTCAACTACAGTTCAACGGCAGCAAACTGCAGCATTAAGTGACTTTTCAAACATTTGAATAAACTTTTATTAGTAACTTGTACATTCTACATCGACACAGATGTACCTGCTCTCTTTGTTCCTCATCTTCCTGTACACATTCAAGTTCCAACGATAAACATCGGCAAGCTTTTATTCGATTCAGTTTTTCGCACAATTTCCAGTTATCAGTGTCGAATGGAATCGTAAAAAGCTGGCGATCGATTGATTTCCGTCGATAGTCTCTCGGAAAAACAGTGACAAGCAAGGACTTTTCTTCAATTCTGAGGTTTATTTCCGATATGTATCTGAGAGAAATCCCATATTCGGTGATCATTTTTTTCCCCAATTCATTGCTTCGATAGACATTGAGAGCTTCTTCAGCGTGTAGCCAATCGAGCACAAAGAAATGGAGAATTTGTGGAAGAGTCGAAAAGTCGAACGAGTTTCGCTTCCTCAGAGCTTTGCCTGAATTTGTCTGGTTCTTTCTATTGAAATTTGCATAGTTAAAACTTACATTTGACAGAAAATGGTAATTTGACAGAAAATGATAATTTTACAGCTTTTCAAAACCTTTATCACTTCCGACTTGAGTGATGTAGCTAAACAGCAAAATTTGGTTCCTAATTTCTTTAAATTTGGTTCCTTATCTCGCTAAATTTGGTTCCTTATCTCGCTAAATTTGGTTCCTTATCTCGCTAAATTTGGTTCCTTATCTCTCTAAATTTGGTTCCTTATCTCTCTTAATTTGGTTCCTTATCTCTCTAAATTTGGTTCCTTATCTCTCTTAATTTGGTTCCTGGTGGACAGGCTTCAAATTGCATCTAACTTTTCGATTACTCATAGTCATTATGGAAACAAATGAAAGTGAAATATGCATAGAAGTGTAAGAACTAATAAAGAAAATTGGCATCAAATCATTTTTTCGATAAAAACTACCTTTACTTTCCATAGTTATCGAGACGATCGAGACGGTTAGTTTAGAGAAATGGTGGGGTTGAAGTTTGGGTGGCTTTTAAATTGAAAACCCAACTTTTCTTCGGAATATTTCTCGTAAATCTTTAGGGAAATATTTCAAATCGTTGACTAGAAGCAAAACTTGGCAACTTTCATCAAAGCGTCGAATCAATTACTCTTTTGAACCGTTGTGACCATGTGGGAGCCCTTATCACCTTGATGACCTCATCATTTTTCGTTTTCCTTTCGTAAGTTTTTTCTAGGATTATTAAATTTTTGAAATTTCGACAATAACAATAAAAATAACACCAATTTCTCAACAACAACACCAATTTCTTAACAATACAGGGTGCGTCATAATTATTGCAACAAGATACTCAAGGCATTGCACACCAAGAAGTTTCACTGGAAGAAGATTTTTAAACAGAAATAGCTTTATTTAACAGTAACAAATAAGGAAACAAGAGATCATTTGATATGACAGCCTTTTGCCTTGATAACAGCCCTTAATCGGTTCGGATATGCCTCCACTGCGGCCCGAATGTCATCTTGAGGAGTCGCCTTCCATCCTTTGGTCAAAGACTTCTTCAAAGAATCCAAACTTGTGTGTTTTCGAGAGCAGACATTAGCCTCTAAGATTGCCCAAATGGAAAAGTCCATCACATTGAGATCCGGTGAGTTTGGAGGCCATTCATCCTTGTTGATCACTGAGGGAAAGTTGGCCACACACCAGTCCTGAACCGTCTTCTTCTTGTGAGCGGGAGGCAATTAGGCAAGAATAAAGAAGATAGAACGCAACACAACAAAAAAGGGGGCAAAAAAAATAAGAAAGCTGTTTGGAAAACGGTCTTTGAACTCTTGTTGCAATAATTATGACGCACCCTGTAACACCAATTTCTTAACAACAACACCAATTTCTCAACAATAACACCAATTTGGGGGTGAGAGTGAACATAATTCAAATCTTTCTTAGCCATAGTCTAGAAATGAACTTACAATCCCCAGACGTTCACATGGAGGTACCAGTTGCCCGAGTCACGAGGTCCCTGTCCATTGTTGTTTGCGTAACACCAGAAACACGTTCGGCCACCGGCACTCGGCTTGAAGTCCCATCCAATCGCCTGTAAACAGTGTTTGACAAAGGGTGGGAGCTGGTAATTTCTACCAGTAATCCAATGGGAAGCGCTGGAAAGGTTTTTTCTTGGATTTCTTGGATATTTATTCTTAACAACAACACCAATTTGGGGGTGAAGTTAGACTTTAGGGTTAGAAAGAACAAAGAACCAGATTTTCATAGTTACTGTCTTTATTCACCCGGTCCTCAGCGTCTATTTTCTATTTTCGCGCCTATTTTCAGTGTAAAAAAAAGAAGTTAAGCATTAAATTTAAAAAATGAAATACTAGAAATACTAGACATGTTGAAAAAGGAACGATTCCCAAGCCGTCTCTTCCCCAAAAAATACAAGTGTGCTACTTTTTACCTTTTTGACAACTCCAACTATTGGTTGGAGGTTTCTGCACGCAAAAACTAACGAAACGTGAAAACAGCCATTTTTTGGCTCTGCTGTAAGAAATATATGTTGATGTTTTGATCTATTAGGTTGATGCATAAGTGTTTTTGTTCCTTTTCGTCTGCCGTTTCAAGCCAACAAATGCACCAATTAAACTACGGTTGATTTCATTAGAAAAAGCAATTATTTTTCTGCAAAATAACATTAAAACGGGTTTAAAAAATATTTAATGCCTGGATTTTCTTGAGAGTATGAAGTCGGGTAGTCAAAAAGGGCTAACTCGATGATGCGGTTTAGACACCTTAGCTAAAGAAAACCTATCTTCGTGTCAATAGATAAAAGATAGAGAAAAAAAACGTTTGATATTTCGCCAAAATTTCAGAGAAATTCATTCAGCCAATTTTTCCGTAGAGTTTTTTATAGATTTTTACGAAAAAGGCGTTTTTCACTCTCGAATTTGCTTGAAAGTGAACCGAAATTCATTTAAAAAGATGCAAATTGAACAAAAAAAAACACTTTTTTTATAATAATAATACTTTATTGAAACGATAAAGTGAAAGAAATCATAGAGAAATGCACAGTGATACTTAATCATACAATACATACTGAAATCAATAAGCCAATTACTTACGGCAAAGAGCCACTAGATCTAAAGCATCGATACGTTTCTTGAATATGAAAAGCGACTGAATTTCTCGTATGTCGTTTGGGAGCAAGTTCCATAATAATTCCGTAGAGTTTTTTATAGATTTTTACGAAAAAGGCGTTTTTCACTCTCGAATTTGCTTGAAAGTGAACCGAAATTGATTTAAAAAG
This sequence comes from Mesorhabditis belari, assembly GCA_958450365.1. Classification (NCBI taxonomy): domain Eukaryota; kingdom Metazoa; phylum Nematoda; class Chromadorea; order Rhabditida; family Rhabditidae; genus Mesorhabditis; species Mesorhabditis belari. The sequence continues at coordinate 2,636 of CAUEEP010000790.1, read as the reverse complement.
ATGGAAACTGAACAAAAAAAACACTTTTTTTATAGAGCAAACTATAGATTAATTCGTGAATTTGTTACTTTTTAACAGAAGTACGAAAAAACGAAAAGACTTATGCATCAACCTAATATATAATTTCTTCTGAGACCGTGTCTCGGTGTGGTTCAATAGTTGTCTTCTTGAAAACGGACAATTTATCCAACTTTCCCTTATTAGGGCAACTTCGCTCAAACTGGAGCAACCTGGCACTATCACAATTAAATCAACACTTGAATGTGAAAACAGGATGATCAAAAAGCAAAAAAAAAGGAGAACAAGACTCACTCAAAAAGCAAAGCTTAAATAACCGGTTTTTAAGTATACAAGCTACAACAAACGGACAGCTGAATATCGTCTAGTGACTGATTACGGTAGTTTATCCATCAACTTTGAATTTTAACTTGTGTATTGAATTTTCGACTAACTGCAGAGCAGTGGCAATTCGCCACATCTGCCGCCCTTTACTAAAATAGCTGTAAAAACTTTTAGAAAAGAGATATCTCAAAACGGTTTTTACCAATTACCGGTTTTTATCATTTTTACCAAGCGGCATTGAGTTTTCGGTTGAATGCATACAAAAACAGGTGTCGCTGGTGCTCCTCCGATTCAACTTGACACGACATTCCTGAAAAAAAGCCTTCTAACAACATCACAAAAATGATAAAACAAAAAAAAGGGGGAAAAACGAAGGAAAATCGCGAAAAGCGGCGGAAAGGCTATTGATCTGAGGGTCGCTGGTTCGACTTCCACCGGTGACAATATTTTTCAAAAAATTTTTGCTAAGATTCTGAAAATGCGTGTCTAGGGGTTATTTTTGACGCTGATCACGAAACACATGTTTTTAGCCTAGGTTTCTGCACGGAAAACTAACGAAACGTGAAAACAGCCATTTTTTGGCTCTGCCATCCTTTACTAAAATAGATGTAAAAACTTTTAGAAAAGAGATATCTCAAAACGGTTTTTACCAATCGATCCGTCTTGAATTCAGCTTTATGATGAGCTATAAAACGTCAAAATTCGACAAATTTAAGGTACTCTCCCAAAGAATCGGAAAGGACTTTTCCATCAACCCAATAGTTTAGTCCATTCTGTTGGAAAATCTCGTTCTTTGCTGGAATGTTTGCAGTTTTTGGGCGATGCGCAACCGCTTTCTTTTGATTTTCTATTGTTTAAACATTGCAAAAAAACTTAATTTGTAGGTTCAGATAAGCCTCAAAAAAATTTAAAAATTTGTGGTTTATTGATTCAGTTTTTTGGATTCTAAGTGTCAGTTGACACGATGAAGAAAGTTTTGAATATAAAATTGGTGTGTTTTTAAAAAGATACTGTCAATGTGTTTCAAAAGTTTTACATGTAAAGCAAGTTAAACTCTCTTTACTAAGCAAGTTAAACTCTCTTTACTAAGCAAGTTAAACTCTCTTTACTAAGCAAGTTAAACTCTCTTTACTAAGCAAATTAAACTTTCTTTATCTTTTTTACTTCACTCATAAATCAATTTTTTTTGAAAGTCTGGAAAAATTGAGAAATTTCCCAAGTCAATCAAGAGATTTTGTTGAAAGTGTCTAACCATATGGGAAAATGCTGAAATCAAGAATGTTGAAAATGTTAGTTTGAATGATCTCTGAAAATGTTGGTTTGAAAAGTTTTCGAATGAGCTCTCTGTGTCGATATCGAGAATTAATTATTGTTCTTGTCTTGGCACTGCTTTTGGAAGGTGAATTTGAGTTTTCATTCAGCAATTAGCGGGAAGCTTTCGGGGAAACTCTGGGAAGCATAAAGGAGGTCACCAAGATGCTCAAGAACGATAAGAAGACAAGAGCTCATCTCTTCGATAGCACCGTCCTTCCAGCTCGTCCTTCCAGCACTCGTCTCCGGAACCGAGACCTGGGCGATGACAACAACAAACGAGAAGGCAATGTCAGCAGCACACGCCTTGGAGAAAAATCTACTCGGCCACAATACGAGGACCCAGCGCGACCAAGGCCTAAGAAGCTTCAACATGCGTCAACTCTCAAGACTCAGAGATCCCCTTGAAATGATAGAGAGCCAAAGACTCCGATGGGTAACACGTGGTGAGAAGAACAGATGATCGGTGGATGACAAGGATAACAGAATGGATGCCACGAGACCAAAAGAGGCCCACTGGAAGACCAACAACAAAATGGAGCACGCGAGTCGAGGCAACACTCACAGACAAGCTGCCGAGAACCCAGCCACCGTCAACACAGGTCCAAACAAGTATGCGACTTTGATCCGAAACCAACCAAAACCGACGACGCTGGATGTCTATCGCAAGATCCATACCACCCACTTCCGCCAATTGGAACAATGAAGCTGCCCCCACTCTTCGAGGATGTTGATCTCGCGAAGAAACTCGGAAACGATTACCACCTGGTGATTGAGGGACTGCCTGAAGCTGACATCCATCCCCTGAGCAATATGGAAATTGGCTTGTGATAATATCTAAGCTGCTGTGATAGAATGTATGAGTTGTGATCTGCGCCAATAAAGAGCGAAGTCAGAATAAATTATTATTATTTTATTATTGAATCATTGAGTTTCTATTGAACCGCCGTTGTGAATGAATTAAAGAATTTTGTACAGTTAAA
>CAUEEP010000789.1:0-121512 GCA_958450365.1 Mesorhabditis belari | reverse complement strand
TTCTCTCGAAACGGGAAATTCATTTATCTCATAAAGCGGAATAGAGTTTGCTTAAATCCTGTTATTTTCTTGTAGTTTTACCCTGGTTGTGTCATTTTTGGGTTTGGTCTGTGATATTTCTTTTGATCTGGCTTTAAAGTTTAAATTTCTTGTTTTATTTTAATAAAATTCTTAAATTTTAGAATGGCGAAAGTCGAGGAATTGGAAGAGGGAGAGTCGCCACCAAAGCGACAAAAAGATGTGGATGCGGAGCACGAAGAAGAGGAGAATCCAATTGATGAGAGGTGTTAATAAGTGTTAACTAAACTTTCCGCAGAAGATAAATTTCTAGATACTTTTGAAATGAAGGATCACTTTAAAAGCATAATTATAATGTTCATGGTTATTTTACGGTGTTAGACCCTTTTATTATAGAAATGCACTTGAAGAGGAGAATGCGGTCGCCGAGCGAGCGATGCGAGATTTTGCGGCGATCACCGGAACCGACGAAATTTATGCTCACACTATCTTACAGGACGTAAATTGGAATATCGAAGTATGTCCTTATGATCTTGCAACAACTTTGAAAACTATACAGCTGAATATATTGGCTTTGCTGAAAATTTGAAGCGATATTTGAAAGTTATTCAGTCATTTTAACAGCCTATTCAAAAGAAGATTCTCTAAACGAGCTCATTTTGTGAATTTTTGGAAATTAATGCGCAACTCTTTCTTAATGTTTCAGTTTTGTATCTAAAGTCTAAAGATTTTTGACAAAATTGAGCATATATAGGTTATCTTTTCAATTTCAACACAAATGCTTCTAAACGGATGCAAAACGTTAGCGATTTTAAAGTTTTTGTTAATATTCAACTTTAGGCTGCTTTGGAAGTTCACTTTGGTGGTCAAAACGAGCCCGCTGCGGGAAGCGATGGTGAAAATGAGGAACCAAACGAAGGACCTTCAACGAGCAGCGAATTTGAGGCAACGATTTTAAAAAGACTATAACTCATTGAATATTCTTGACTTTTTTCATGTCAGGTTTCGCTGATGAGCTGGAATATCGATGGCTTGGATGGAAGCAGTTTGGCAACGCGAATGAAAGCTGTGCATTGTGTTTTGAAGAAGTAACTAATCATTAACTATCTGAATTACTTAAATTTTAGTATCAATCCGGATTTCATCTTTCTTCAAGAGGTGGTCGAACGGGAGATTGTGCCGATTGAGAAGCTAGAGGTTTTTGGTTTAATTTATCTTATCTCAACAAAGCTTTAGAAATACTACAAGATCTTCTATTCGAATCGTCCCTCACAATATTTCACGGCCATTCTCGTCAGCAAGGCCTTTGATGTTTTGGTGAGAATTGAGAATTTTTGTGTTATCAATTAACTTTCAGAATCACCATGTGCATCACTTTGAAAACTCTGGAATGGGTAGAACATTGCAAACTGTTGAAGTAAGTGTTTTGAACATGCGGCAATAATAAAATTTGTCTTAGGGTAAAATTGGTCCAACAAAGGTCTTCTTGCTGAACACACATCTCGAAAGTATGGCTGAGCACAGCAATAAACGAACGGTATTTTATAATTATTCTCATTTGCAGGCGATTGTTTAGGTTCAAATCCGATATTGCTTGCAAAAGATGGGCGACATTGTGCGAAACAATCCGAATGCTCTCGTCTTTTTCGGCGGTGATCTCAATATTCGCGATGAAGAGGTAATCTTTTGGAAAGTTTGATCCTTCCTCACCATTTTAATCACCTTTTAGTTGCCACCTCTTCCAAATGGAGTTGCTGATGCCTTTTTGGCTGCCGGATCGCCGAAGGGTGAGAAGTTTACTTGGGATACGCGGAAAAACGACAACAAGTTTGCGCACGGAGCGCAGTGTCGATTTGATCGGGTTGGTTTTGATGAAGTTTCTTCAGGTTTTAAACCTATTTGTCTGCTGTTTTTGTAGTCTTCAAAACCAAGAATCAAATTTTCAAAATTTTTAGGTTTTCTGGGCGGGCCCTTTGCGCACGGTGAGCTTCAAATTAGAGGGACGTCAACGAATTCGAACGACTTTATGTTTCCCAAGCGATCATTGGGCTGTAAACTGTACATTCTCTCCTTGATTCCATCTATTTCATCATTTGCAATTTTTTTATCTATTCATTTTTCAGTTTGTTTTTCATCTTTTTCTCATTTACTACTGGTGCAGCTAAATGTGATCTCCTTTGTATTCTTTGTATGGGTTTTCAGCAAATTTTTCAAATATTTGTCTATGTTGCAAAAATGTCTAATATAACAATTTTACATGCACTATTTCAACTTTCATTTTGCACTGAAATTTGAAAGTTAGACATTCTACACGATGAAAACTCGGCGTTAAACCTCGTTGCCATGTTGTCATGAAATTGCTGGGTAATTGAACCGAAAGATTGCTTTATGTGCCAGGCGGTCATCGATTAGGAATCCTCTGTACTTTGTGTTTGAAATCTGTAAATGCACCCTTTTTGGTGCACTCGATTCTTCAGTTTTCTTACGACAACAAAACGTTGCTGCGAGAAAAATGGGGAATTCAGTACGCCAGATACAAATTTCAAGTACAAAGTGCATCATTACCAATCAATATGTCCATTTTCCTCAAAATGTCTCGATTTCAAACGGTTGATCGCATTTTTATTTCTCTCCACCTCTTTCAAAAAAAAGAAAATGGGAAACGAAGCAAATTAGAGAAAAGATTTGCTGAATTTTGTACATACCAAAAAAGAGATCGAGCAATTTTGAATAACAATTTTTGAGATAACAAAAAAAGCGGAGAAGCAAAAAGAGATCTGGGGAGTTTTTCAGAAAAGAGAGATCCTAAGCCTAAGAGATCCAATTTTGGCATCACAGCGAGGCTCGGGAATTTTAGCGGAAAATTAAATTCTATTCTGACATTTTTTAGGATTTTCGGAGTTAAAAGCGTTTTTTTAATCTTTTTGATGCGCCTGTTCTCAAACATCCGGTTCGACGACCATTAGCTGGAAATAGAATAAAGATTTGTATCGCTTGAACCGTATTGGAACCGTATTAGATCAAAATAGGAACCGTATTGGAACTGTATTAGATCAAAATAGGAACCGTATTGGAACCCGATTGAACTTTAAAAAGACAACCGCGGTACGGTAGCTTCTTTCTTAGGAAAAAGCTTTAGTCTAGAAAGAGAAAACGTTTAGGAAATGGGTTCCTCGAGCTATTCCTGAGTTTACCTGTTCTTGTGGTTGTTGCAGAAGTGACGAGAAAGCGGCTTCATTCTCTCGTGCTCTTCGCAACGCCGAGATCGATTGCTCCAATTCGGTCACCAAATCCGAGTCTGGAATTTTTCGAGTCTAAGATTCGATGCAAATTCCCCCAAACATATTGTTAGTGGCGAGGACTTTTTGTACTTTTTGCTCATGGAAATGTGCGCTTTCTGGCACAAATGGCTTCTCAAAGTACGCCTTGAGTATGCCAGAGCACAAAGTACGCCAGAGCACAAAGTACGCCAGGGCACAAAGTACGCCAGGGCACAAAGTACGCCTTGAGTACGCCAGAGCACAAAGTACGCCTCAAAGTACGCCTCAAAGTACGCCAGAGCACAAAGTACGCCAGGGCACAAAGTACGCCTTGAGTACGCCAGAGCACAAAGTACGCCTCAAAGTACGCCAGAGTCCAAAGTACGCCTTGAGTACGCCAGAGCACAAAGTACGCCTCAAAGTACGCCTCAAAGTACGCCTCAAAGTACGCCAGAGCACAAAGTACGCCTTGAGTACGCCAGAGCACAAAGTACGCCTCAAAGTACGCCTCAAAGTACGCCAGAGCACAAAGTACGCCAGGGCACAAAGTACGCCTTGAGTACGCCAGAGCACAAAGTACGCCTCAAAGTACGCCAGAGTCCAAAGTACAGTGCTAATTTATGTTTAAAAGTTCTCCAAGAAATCGCACTTGTTAGTTTCTCGAGTGTATCCCATACAAACACTTTAGAAGAAGATTTGTTAGTGCCACTTGTGAGTAAATGAGATTTTCAGATTTTTCAAGAGTTTTTAGGCTTGTGCTTTGATGAGAAGTGCTTTGTTGGGAGGGGAAAACTGAAGAATTTAGTGCACCAGAAAGTTTGCTATCAGTGAGCACAAAGTACAAAGATGCTGGAATTGTTGCCATGTACACTCCGAAGCGAGATTGTTTCAGCAGTTTAGATATACGTCATAATTACCCAAAATCACTTTCAATATTAAAAAATTGCCAAAACGCGCCCGATCTCCAGAAAAAGAAAACAGATTTGTGAATTTGTGGAGAAAGTCATCGATCACCAAAGTGAACCAGAAGAAATACGACTCTCAACTTTGATGCAAACTCATCTAGCTCTAATCGAATCTAATCGAATCGTTGAGACCTCTAATCGACTATCAAATTGGCATTTTGTCAAGGAGATCATATCAAAATTGATCTCCAGAAAATTTAAAGAGATCGGGCATTTTTTTTTTGGCCAGTTTTCTTTATTGAAAGTGATTTCGGGTAATTCAGACGCATCCTGTATATCTAAATGGCTACCAGAAGTCTCATTTATTAATTGAGAAATGAAAAGTGATGAAATTAGTGTGGCGAAGAAAGATGAAGAAGCTTAACGATCACAATTAACCCAAAAATATAACCGTAAATACTGTAATAGTGCCCCAGCGCCATAATGACGGTGCGGAGCATTGCGTAGTCTAGCTTTGAACGAGTTTTTCTCGACACTGGTTTATGCTACGATGCGCGTATAGGTATCAAAAAATAGCTGAAATTCAGGGCTATTTTTTGAAACCAAAACGAACATTGTAGCATAAACCAGTGTCGAGAAAAACTCGTTCAAAGCTAGACTACTCAATGCTTTGAAAGTACGAGTGCTTTGCAAAAAAATGAAAATACTAAAAAAAGTTTTTCGACTACGCGACTGTACGTGGGGTACTATTACAGGATTTACAATATATATTATATATTTCTTTTCTCACAAGATGGCCGCCGACTCCAACTTGGAGACTCGAAGAAAGCAATTGGTGTCAAAGAATCTATAGAAAAAAAAAATGAAAATAAGGTTTTAGTCTAATTAAAATATATATTTTTCATTCAGAAGAAAGCTTTTGTTTGAGATTAGTATTATACTGTACGTATTGTACTCTACGTATTGTACTCTACGTATTGTACTCTACGTATTGCACTTTTTGCTTAAACTTTATAAACAAACCCTTTCTAATACACTTAATTCTTTATTTTTCTCATTGCTGAGAGAAAATGAGGGATTAAGTGCAGAGAAATGGGATGTTTATAGGGATAAGGCTAAGGCTTAATAGCTGCACTTAAGCTGTTAAGTACAGCAATTAAGCTAACAGCAACCTGTTAATATCTTGCTGTTAAGTACAGCAATTAATTGTTGAAAATGTTTACCGGGCATCTCATAATCCTCAATTCCTCTCGATCTTTTAAACAATTCAAATCCATCGTCTAAACGATCGAAAGCGCGCTTCTTGCGGAAATCGAAATCGGAATCGAGACTGAAATACGGATATTTCGATTTTGGACTTTAGATTAAAGCTTTAGCTTAAGCTTAGCTTAAGCTTAGCTTAAGCTTTTGTTTCAAAGCAAAGATTTTGACGCTCATGATGCACTACTATTAGAGAAAATGTAGCTGACGATGAGATCTAGTGAGGGATTTGAGTGTTGACTTCGAACAGTGTTGAGACTTCGAGACTCGAGACTCGAGACTTCGAACATTTTATATGGTATGTTTGTTTTTTAAAAAAAAAACGACGGCAAAATGATTCCTTTCCCTAGTCACTTCTGATGGGAAGACTCCCCTTTTGTTCAAAGGGGCGTCAAAGTAAACGCAAATAATTACCGTATTTTCTCTAATAGTAGTGAACCCCGGCGAGCCGAGTTGATGACTATTTACGGCTTCCAAAGTTTTCCCAGAAGCTCAACACTCAAATCCCCCACTAGATCTCATCGTCAGCTACATTTTCCGACCCCACATCGATAGGTTCTGATAAGCGGTTCTCGAGATTTCGAGGAATTTAGGCGACGCTCTGGGTGCACTACTATTAGAGAAAATACGGTATATTGATTTAACTGCTCTGTCATTTTTTCTTCAGGTATCTTTTTATCTTTTGCGTGTGGTTTGAGTGATGTCCTGGGTGATTATTGTGATCTTGTTTTGTCGCTATTCAACTGGATAAAGCAGATATATATGTCGTAGCCGTTTACGAAATTCAGCCGCTAACGAATCATTTAACGGCTCGCCGTTAACGAATGAAATTTTTCGCTAGCCGTTAACGAATGATTCGTTAGCGGCTGAATTCGACATTCGGGCCGCAGTGGAGGCATATCCGAACCGACTAAGGGCTGTTATCAAGGCGGTCATATCGAATGATCTCTTGTTTCCTTATTTGTTACTGTTAAATAAAGCTATTTCTGTTTAAAAATCTTCTTCCAGTGAAACTTCTTGGTGTGCAATGCCTTAAGTATCTTGTTGCAATAATTATGACGCACCCTGTATATATTTAATATCTATTTCATTTTAGTTCAACAATTTATTGAATCAATAAGCTAGTCATTGATTGATTCAATCAATTGATGAACCAATTATTGATTAAAACTTAAAAACAAATCGATAATCGATTGATAATCGATCGACAAAACATAATCAATACTATTTCGAAATCTCTTTTCCCTACCGATCGAAAGCTCGTCTCCTTCTGTCGAAACCGAAATCCCCGCTATCCAAACGGTCAAAAGCTCGCTTTTTAATTGCCTAAATTGGAAGAAAGTTAACTTCTAACTATTGTGTAAAGCATTCTTTTTGCCTAGTTTTTCTATCTCTAGCTTATCTATTTTGAATCAAGTTGAGGGCGAAAAAATGCCCGTCAGTAAGGCAGACAGAATCAAGTTTGTGGATTATAAGCTACATAAATTGATAGAACTATTTCAGTTTTTGCTCAATTAACTCAATTAGCTCAATATATTGACTATTTTAACTATCATTTGATTACGCAATTTTACGAATGACACCAAAAACAACTTAAAATATAATATCCATGCATAATGAAATATTGATCAAAATACGGCTGAAAAAATGCCCGTACAGTAAGGCAGGCAGAAAGACAGACAGACAGATACCGTAACCCCCCTCCCCTCCCCTCATTTTCCGCCATTTCATTTCCCCTACAACTTTTCCATTGACACCAAAATGGGCTTCTTTTGAAGAAAGTGCTCAAACTGTCACATAGCCCGCAGTTTTCAATTCACCAACCCAATATATTGACTATTTTAACTATCATTTGATGCAGAATGAATTACGCATCGAATGACACCAAAAACAACTTAAAATATAATATCCATGCAAAATGAAATATTGATCAAAATACGACGGAAAAAATGCCCGTACAGTAAGACAGACAGAAAGACAGACAGATACCGTAGCCCCTTGATTTGCGGAGAAGTCACTGTCCAATTTGAGGAAACAGTCAGAAGAGTGAGAGAAGGGGGTTATGTAAAAGCCCTGCGCCAGACGACGAGTGATTACACGGCCGCACAAAGAACACGTAGAACACAGAAATTTTAAGCGAAACTACTAAGTGTATCTTTTTGGAAATTTGGATATAAGCTTCATTTTTGATTCTCTACAACTTTTCCATTGACACCAAAATGTTTCGTTTGAAGAAAGTGCTCAAACTGTCACATATGACAATAGCCCGCAGTTTTCAATTCACCAACCCAACCAATTGATAGAACTATTTCAGCTTTTGCTCAATTAACTCAATTAGCTCAAATAAGATAGAGAAATGTGATTTTTAGATATTTTTATATATAAAATTTCTATCAGCTTACATAAAAGCTTACCATAAAATCGTAGCCAGAGTCAAGACGATCGAAGGCACGTTTCCGGAGATTCTAAAAAGGAAAAACTGTAGATGTAGATAAAATCTCGATATCTCTTCAGCTCAGCTTCAGCGATAATCTTTTCTTTCCTTTTATATTCATCACTTACCAATCCAAAATCATAACTACTGTCCAAACGGTCGAAAGCTCGCTTCTTGATGCCGAAATCGTGGAAACTGCTGTCGAGACGGTCAAAGGCACGTTTCGATTGACTGGAGAACTCATTTTTCAATATTTTTATATAAAAAATGTTCTACTATTCGCAAAAAATCTATCTAAAAAAAGAGAAATCTCTTTTTTTTTCTGATTAATCTTCAAGATACCGTCGGTTAAAGTTGGCTTTGATTTTATGAGATTGGATAAATCAATCAAGACATATTTTGGATCATTTAAAAGTCTAGAATATCTTCTTTTTCAAAGAAATAAAAAGCTATCAATAATATTTAATCTGGACAAAGTTATGGACAATTATAAACCTTCAAAGCGTCAATTCTTGTTGATGAAGAGCCAAGATTATTCAGCTCTAGCACTATTACTCTAATAGAACGCTTATAATGACTCGTTTAAAGACTTATAATGACTTATAATGACTCGACTGTACGTTTCTAATGACAGCGTACAGTCGCGTAGTCTAACTTTAAACGTGTCATTCTTTGCACTACTTTAAGCAACAGTGTGCCAGCAACAGACAATTGATTGTCAAATGATAGCCCTTAAAATCTATTATTTTTTGATATCAAAAGTGTAGTTAAGAAAATCTGGGAGCTCATAAAAAACTGATTTTCTAAAAAGTTATACAGAGGATTTTCCCGTTCTATTAGAATATGTTAAATAAATGTTTTTATTCATTTAACCAACCTTGGCAAAACCAAAAATGGATAGGCGGCTGTGCAGAGAAATAGGCAAAACGCCACGAGTGCGGACAATATCCGCACCATTTTTTTTTTATTACCTAAAATTGAAATTTTAGCTGATAATGATATGATAAAGATGATAAAAGAGATAAAAAAGATAGAAAGTTACAGTAATTTGTAAAAGTTCGACAAGAAACGGACAAGAAACGGACAAGGAACGGAGAAGGAATGGACAAGGAACGGGCAAGGGATGGACAAGGAATGGACAAGGAATGGACAAGGAATGGACAAGGAACGGGCAAGGGATGGACAAGAAACGGACAAGGAACGGAGAAGGAATGGACAAGGAACGGGCAAGGGATGGACAAGGAATGGACAAGGAACGGGCAAGGGATGGACAAGGAATGGACAAGGAATGGACAAGGAATGGACAAGGAATGGACAAGGGATGGACAAGGAACGGTCAAGGAACGGACAAGGGATGGACAATGAATGGACAAGGAATGGACAAGGAATGGACAAGGAATGGACAAGGAACGGTCAAGGAACGGACAAGAATCAGTCAAGAATCAGTCAAGAATTAGTTATCTGACGATAAGACCAAGAAGGGAATAGTCAGAAGTGGTACTAAAATGAGATTCAAACACGAATACGGCGAGTACGATGATGCTTTCGGAACTTGCGAAGGATCGCTAGTTTTCGAGAAAAATCCCTTTGAAATCTTGGTGCTTACTCGAAAACGAAGCATGCTTCTTTAAAAGAATAAAATGATCAAAGCATAGTGATCAAAGGGGAATTGTGAGCCCTAACGACTAGGTTCCGCGTTGTAAAATCCCTATTTGTAAAATGCTAAACGTTCGGTAATTATATAGTTTGTAATTCGTTTACCTGTTTGACTATGCTTTGATAGATAGGGATTGTTGACTGATTGGTTTGTTCATTGATTGGTTTGTTCTTAATTAGTCAATTAGTCTTAATTAGATAATCAGTCAAGAATCAATCAAGACAAAGCCAGCTTTGTGCACTAGTGTGTTTAGGTTTAAAAAGGATTTAAAGAGAGCTCAAAGATCAAAGATTAAAGATCACAAATATCACTTGAAAACTATTTTTTTAAAAGTTTTACAGAAAAATAAGTACATAGATTTAGAATTCTCACCTTTTTGGGCGATAATGAATCAAATTTTCGATCGAAACATCAAGAAATGACGACGAAATGATGAAAAGAAACAAATAAAATAAGGAAAGAAAAAGAAATACGTGTTTCTTATTTCTTATTTCTTATTAAAGCTGATTTAATCCGGGTTTACTTTCGGTTTAAACCAGTAAAACCCGAAACAACCAGCTAGTAGTCAGCTTTTACTATACTATAGTTTGTTAAGAATACTGTAGGATAATAGGCTTAGATAATAGGTTTAGATAATAGGCTGAAAGATCTTAGTCATACTTGATTCAGTAAAATAAATGGATTGGATAAAAATGCAGCCCATTAGTGTACGTTGAGCTCTTTAAAGCTGTAAACATTTCCCTTCTGGCGCGCTGGATTAATCATTTTTCTTGAGAAAATAAAGAATTGAGTGGGCTAGAAAGGTTGTGGTTTGGTAAGCACAAAGTACATGAAGAGAGGATGAGCAAGTCGTCAAGAATCGGGTCAAATCACACTACAAACCTTTGATCAGAAAGATTTCACAATGAGAATATTTTTGAGGTGAAAGGTAAATTAAAGAAAAGAATAAGAGGCAGGTGCTTGAGGGGAAAAAAAGGGGAAACGTCAAGCGAGTGGGTTCTTCGTATTCATTTAAACAAAAAATTTCAGCTCATACTTTAGTCTGGTGATCGGAATGAACAAAATTGTAGTCTGAGAGTTGAGAGCGTAGCGTTTCAATCTTTCGGACAGACGATGCGCCACTTTGAACTCTTTAAACCTAGATTGCTCATTTTGTCAAAGCACAAAGAAACTGAAGAATGCAGTACGCCAGGAAGGGTGCGTTTACAAAGCGCAAAGTACCATTCGATGAGGGGAATTGGTTGAAAGTTTGGAGAAAGACCACTATAGTCATGCACTAGCTTCTTGGAAACCGTTCTAACTGATTTCTAACATATCAAAGCCAACAAGAAGTCTGCAACTGGCTTGTAGACTTTAATGTAGTTGGCTTGTAGACTGATTGTAGACTGCAACTGGCTTGTAGACTGATTGAAGCTTCAAAGAGAACAGATAGATATGAACAGAATTGAGCAGATGATCTACAGATCCCGTCAGCTCTACAGAATCTTCTGTTCTGTTCTGATATGGCTCTTCCCCCCTCTCTCAATTCGAGACCGATTGGTCTAGGGGTATGATTCTCGCTTCTGGTCGGTGAGGTCGCGGGTTCAATTCCGGGTCCGGCTCAAACTTTGTTCTTTTACTTTTTTCTACAAGTTCAATTCAATTCCCGGATCGAACCATTTTTCTATCCCCAGCTCTAATCCATAGAAGGATTTTGTTAGAATGTAGAAAGCGGATTGTGCAGAACCTTCCTGCGACCCAAAATCGGCGATCTGCGACACAAAAATACGAGATTTCTGAATAAAATGAATATTTAGTTGAATGACTGTTTGATTGTTTAGTTTAATATTTAGTTGAATGACTCTCAAGACACTCAACAAGAGTAATATTTAAAGCTAGATGGAGGAGAATGAGCAGAGAAGAACAAAGCCCGGGATACAGGATCCGTGTGGGCAAAAGCTGAGTGTGGTGCGTGGGTTGGCGCTAGTCAGTCCCTGTCCCCTCCCACCTCTTCAGTACTCCTCTCGATTCAATTATATTCTCTTTTCGTCGTAAAAGAAAAGAACAGAAAAGACTTCAAAGAGAAAACAAAGCCCACGTATGCAATCGTTTTTATTAAAAAAAGGTAACCTGTTTTTGCAAATGACGTACGATATTCTATTTCTGTTGGAATTGTTTAAAAAAAGAATTCAAATTTGATTACTCTTGAAGCTAGCTGAACAGCTGAATAGCTGAATATTCATTTTATTCCAACAACAATTGTGTCCTTGATCTTTTGCCGAAAATTCCCTTAAACACACACCGTCTAGTGCACTGATTAAAAAGAAATTCCAATTTTGATTCTTTTAATTCTTTCTTTTAATTTAAATTCTTTTAATTCCTGTTCCCCAATAATTTTAAATTTTAAAAAAATCGAAAGTTTGCATTGATAGGACTATTGATTAATAAGACTAACGATCAGTAATTTTCTTGCAAAACGCTTTCCGCGTTCTCTAGATGTGTAAAAGCACGTTGTCTAGCGCACTGATTTGCATTTCGGCGTTCTCTAGGCGTAGACGTTCTCTAGACGTTCTCTAGGTGTTCTCTAGGTGTTCTCTAGGTGTTCTCTAGGCGTTCTCTAGGCATTCTCTAGGTATTCTCTAGGTATTCTCTAGGCCTTTTCTAGGCATTCTCTAAGCCTTCTCTAGGCCTTCTCTAGGCCTTCTCTAGGCATTCTCTAGGCATTCTCTAGGCCTTCCCTAGGCCTTCTCTAGGCGCTCTCTAGGCCTTCTCTAGGCCTTCTCTAGGCATTCTCTAGGCATTCTCTAGGCATTCTCTAGGCGTTCTCTAGGCGTTCTCGGAGAACTCGCGCACGTTTGGCACACGACTTTTACAGAAAATTTGTTGAAATTTCGAAATTCGATGAATAAAATGGAAAAAGATTTGAAAAATTCAAAAATTCAAAAAGTATACATCTTTAAAAATATTATATAAACTTCAAGTATTAGACATTTTTAAAAATCTCTAATATTTGAAGAAAAAAAATTTAGACACATAAAAGCTCAGGTGAAAAAATTTTTTCAAAACAAAAAAATTTTCAAAAATTTTTCACCTGTTTTTGAATGAAATTAGTGACTCAAAACTGGGATATTCATGGAATTTTTGGAAATTTTCGACTTTTTGCGAGAAAACGCCTACAGTTTTGGTTATTTTGAGATGGAAAAAGAAGTCTGATGCTGAATTTTGGGTATAATTTTGGCAATTCAGCAATTCAGCAATTCAGCAATGAAGATTTAAGTGCACTAGATGAAATGCGTTTACCAAAGCGCATTTCGAAACTGTTAAAATAGAGTTGTTGGGTAATTGAACCAGATCTTTGACGAGGTTTTTTTAGTGTGCCAAACTGCTAGCGATTATAGGCTCATGTACTTTGTGCTCACCGGTAAACGCAACCTTTTTGATGCACTGAGTTGAGGACAAAAGCACGATCGTTGCTGTAAGGGAAATGAAGAATTCAGTGAGCCAGAAAGGGTGCGTTTACTGAGCTGTTTACTGAGCTCAAAGTATACCATGAGCTGCTTTACTGAGCTGCTTTACTGAGCTGCTTTACTGAGCTGCTTTACTGAGCTGCTTTACTGAGCTGCTTACTGAGCTGCTTACTGAGCTGCTTACTGAGCTCAAAGTACACCACTCAAAGTACCAGAACCTGCAATGTTTAGTTCATTTACCCAATTCTGAATCATTACTCAATCAGTATGGTTATTGTAATAAAATGCGTGAGTTTTCCTGGGAAATCCTCTTCAAAGCGCTGAGATTTCAAGCGCTAATTCAGTAATTTCAATAATTCAGTCTGGAAAATGGGGGAAATGATGAAAATTGGATTAGAAAACGAGAAAACACAGAAAACACAGAAAAAAAACACGACATAAATAATTGAAATGAAATGAAAAAAATGAAAAGGAAATTGTTTTAAAAAGAATCTCTTTGAATATTTGAATAAAATAGATCTATTAGATCAAATAAATAGATCTATTTTGCATATATTATATCGTGTTTCTTTTTTATTATATCCTTTTCGTGTTGTATGAATTCATGTGTTTTAATGTCTTAAATCTAGCGCACTTTATCTCAGGTCCTGAATAAAGTATCTATATATATATATGTCGTAGTCGCTTACGAAATATTCAGCCGCTAACGAATGAGGGTATTTCCGGGCATCCAATCAAAAAGTCAACCACATAAAAAGTGTTCATAATACATATATTTTATAATAAATTTTTGAAATTAGCTCATTTGGTTCAGTAAAAAATTTTTTTTGAGCCCCAAAGTTTAGGGTTCAAAAATGCCCTAAAATGGCTATAAAAGATTTTCTACTCAGCCAAAAAACTTGCCTAATAGCTCATTTTGTAGCCAATTTGATGTAGTTTCTTCAAGTAAAGCCATCTAAAACAATTTTTCGTTGAAAGTAGGAGAAAGAGGGCGAGGAACAAATGCAGGGCAATTCTCAAATGTGAAAACAGCGACCGAGTTCAACTGAAATCGTTCCTCGCCCTCTTTCTCCTAGCTTTGAAAAGCAAATGTTCAATGTAGCTTTACTTTAAGAAACTACATCAAATTGGCTACAAAATGAGCTATTAGGCAAGTTTTTTGGCTGAGTGGAAAATTTTTTATAGCCATTTTAAGGCATTTTTTTACCCTAAACTTTAGAGGCTCAAAAAAAATTTTCTACTGAACCAAATGAGCTAATTTCAAAAATTTATTATAAAATATATGTATTATGAACATTTTTTATGTGAGTGACTTTTTGATTGGATGTCCGGAAATACGCTCATTCGTTAGCGGCTGAATATTTCGTAAGCGGCTACGACATATATATTAGAGATAAAAATTAGACTCAAAATTAAGCTATCTTTAGTTATTTTTGAGTAAAGAGATTCCTTTTTGATAGAAAAATTCTTGTTCTCTTTCTCTTTCTCTTTCTTTATGCGACTGGGGGAATTTGAATAATTTTGCAGATTCTTGGAAATTTATTTTGATTTCTAGACAAAGACATAAACTAGATTAGTAAAAAAAATGAAATCCTAATGAAATCATGTTCTTTGCTTTGTACTCTTGCTTAAACACACCCTTTCTCGTGCACTCAACTTTTTCAGTTTCCTTCAACGATGGGGAAATGTTGTCGGAGAAAAATTGAAGAATAAAGTGGATTAGAAAAGATGTGTTTGCAAAAGAAAAGATTTGAAAACAGCACAAAAAAGAGAACTAAAAAAGACGAACTTTCTTTGTCATAAGACTCGAATTTTTCTCTTAAATCTATTCAATGTTTTTTTCAAAATTGAAAAAAAAAAAGAAATGACGCAAAGAGTGGGTAGTCCATTAGGAAGAAAGGCGCCGGATTTACTTAACAAATTCGCGACTAGAGTTTGTTCGTTGTGCGTAAGTAATTACTTAGTAAGTAACTTTTTTTTACTCGATGAATCGACGCTTTTGCTCGAGTAAACGACGCGTAATCCTGTTTACACATCGAGTAAATTGAATATCTTTACATTTGACGGGAATTTGCCGCCAAAGCAGTTAAACAATCGAATATCTTTAAATTGAAGGGATTTTACTAAAAAAAGCAATTAAATAGGTGAATATCTTTACATTTGACGGGAATTTCCTGCAAAATCAGTTAAACAGCTGAATATCTTTACATTTGACGGAAATTTGCCGCCAAATCAGTTAAACAATCGAATATCTTTGAATTTGAAGGGACTTTACCAAAAAAAGCAATTAAATAACTGAATATCCTTAAGTTTGGCGGAAATTTCCTCCCAAACCAGTCAAATAACTGAATATCTTTACATTTGACGGGAATTTGTCGCCAAATTATTTAATCAACTGAATATCTTTTAAAAAGTCATATATAACCCCTCGCTGATTTTTTTCACGAATTTTTGCAATAATTTTCGAATGTGTTAAAAAAGCTAAAAATAGGTTTTTCTCATTCTAAACGATAGATTTTGGTAGTGTTTTTATTTTCTAAAGAGAACAAGATCGTTTTTAAGAGAGATTTTTATGATTTCATTGTGCATTTATCGAGTTCTTTTATATATATATGTTGTGTCCTATTTAGATTTCCGTCCGATTTAGATTACAGTCTATATCGGACGTCCGATTTAGATTGAACTTATCGCGGACGTCCGATTTAGATTCAATCTAAATCTTATATGGATTGAACAATAATATAAACATGCTTAATATATGTTCTTAAGCGTTTTCTGTAGTTTTCTGCATTTTTCAAAGGTCTTTTATTGATTACAGTCTATATCGGACGTCCGATACAGATCGAACAATAATAAACGTGCTTAACATATGTTCTTTGAAAATTTCTTTGAAAAGCGCAGAAAATTGCAAAAAAACGCTTAAGAACATATATTAAGCACGTTTATATTGTTCAACCTATATAAGACGTATTATTGTTCAATCTATATAAGATTTAGATTGAATCTAAATCGGACGTCCGATATAGACTGTAATCTAAATCGGACACAACATATATATGCTTTATTCAGTTGAATAGCGAATAGAGTTCAAATCGTTTTCAAGATTTAAAAACAGCTGTTGATTGAATTTTTAAAAAAAAAACTGCCTTTTTGCGTAACTCTGCAATCGGGTTTTTTGATCGAAAAGCCGCCAGATGGCCGACCGGTTAGGGGTCTTGTCTCTTAAGCGGAAGGTCGAGGGTTCAATCACTCTGGCAAGATAAAAATGTTTCTTTTTCCCACCAAGTGGGTTTTTTCTTTCACAACATTTGGGTAATAGGGGTAAATAGGGGTGAGAACGGCCGCAGTGCCATAAAATTGTGTGTTTAACCTTTATGTCTTATTATGTACCCTTTGTTTGTATCACATTATTGGTTTTCAATAAATGTATTTTTTTTTTTAAAAAGAAATGTAAACACACGCGTTCGTTTTGACGCTTTTGATTTCAAATTTCCGGAGTGGATTTGCCGAAAATGGCTTATTCAAGACATGATTTCATTCGTTTTCATGAACAACGAATGATGAAATGGCTTTCTTTTCGGCTTTTCAATTGTTTCAATTGTTTTAATTGTTTTAATTGTTTATTTGAGAGTAAACTTAGACTACGCGATGCTCCTTCTATTTCCGTTCTATTTCCGTTCTATTAGAGGCCGTTCTAGAGTTTTTTTTAAGGGTAAAAACGTAGTTTCATTTGCAGATTTGCAGATTATTTCATAGAAAAAACTATTGAATCTTTTCTAGTATAGAAATCAAGAATAAAGCTGAGCTAAGTTTAGATTCTTGGCATTCTAAGTTGGCATTGATTCTTGA
Organism: Mesorhabditis belari; assembly: GCA_958450365.1. NCBI lineage: Eukaryota > Metazoa > Nematoda > Chromadorea > Rhabditida > Rhabditidae > Mesorhabditis > Mesorhabditis belari. The sequence goes on along the minus strand of CAUEEP010000789.1, from coordinate 104,683 downwards.
AAGTTTAGAAAATTACTATAGAAAGGCCATATTTTCAATAAGCAGGATCAAAGCTTTCTTTTAAAAAAGTTTATTTTGGAACTATCTTGTTTAGTTTATTTTGGAACTTGGCCTAAAAATGAGAAGGTTTGGTCTAGGATTAGGATAACAGAAAGTCTTAAAGAGTTTTAAAGAGGAATTTATCAGAATAGGAACTTGTTAAGTGCTTGTCTTTACTTGGATAAGCAGAAAGAAGAAAGCTGACATGTTTAATGAAGAATTGACGTTGAAAAAGAAAAGACTTCACGTTGAACATTAGGCTAAAAAAAGGAAGATTTGTCACTTCAGTGAGTCAATGAAAAAAGAAAAAGAGAAAAATGGGGGTGGATGGGAAAGAAAAAGGCATAGAATGAAATGAAAATGAAATAGAAATGAGATAGAAACTAAATAAATGAAATAAAATGAAATAAAATGCAATTCCTGTTAGTCAAGTAAGAAAAGGAGTGACTCTTGAATGGAAAAAAAGGGAAAAAGGTTGAAAATAGATGAAATAGATGAATCTCTTGAGGATCTCTTGTCAGGATTTGTTTAGATGAGAGGTATTTTAGGAATTGAATGCATTTTGGAGTCTGCAAGCTATTCTGAATATGCTTTAGAGTTATCTAAATGTTATGTTAGCTTTGAAAGCTCATAACTTTGAAACTTTTTCCGATCCATATTCAGTTTGCTATGCCAAAGCCTGTCTCCGACTACTCATAACCAATTCAACCGAGTCCCACTTGATAGACTTAATAAAATGAATATCTCCAATCAATTCTCCGACCCTGAAAACCCTTGGGTATAAATTTAGAGCTAAATATCTTCTTTTTATGCAATCTACAAAGCAAAAGAAGAATCGCTGCGTAAATTTTTGAGTGTTCTTTGTGCGCTCGAGTAATCGCTCACTTTCTGGCATATGGTCTTGATGGATATCCCTTCTGGAATCAGGACGGTGAACGAATGGGACGAGCTGATCCGACCGTCATTCTATCGTCACTACGACGAATTTCGAGACGAGTGCCGAGACGAGTTGCTGCACAAATTCCTGCACAAATTCCTACACAAATTCTAGATCTATAAACTTTACTTATGGCTAATACAAGCAAATTATATAGTGCAATTATAGCCGAAAAGAGTTGAGTCATAGACTAAAAAAAGATGTATAGAAGATTAATGTTCTTGACAGAAGAACTAGAAAAAGGGAGAAATTAGCCTCCTTTTTTGTTCATTTGTATTCCATGGAATTGGGTGAAGAAGTGAAAAAAAAGACTTTAAGACTCAAGGATATACTTGAAATTTTAGACTTTTCCTTGATCTCAAGCACTATACGATACTTGCTGAGTTCAAGTGGATAAAAAGGAAATTCTAGAGCAAAACGTTATTGAGTAATTGAGCGAAAGCTTTGAGCTTTAGCTTGAGCTTTGAGCTTTCTCTGTGCCAGCCGATCGACAGAATCGTGTCCTTTGTGCTCACTGGTAAACACATCTCTTCTAGTGCTTTGAATTCTATTTTTCTAGTGATATAGTGATATGAGACGAAGAAAAATGAAGAAACGAGTGTGTTAGAAAAGATTTGTTTACATTTGAGCTCAAAGAATCAATGCAGGCGGGATTAAATGTTAAAAAAGGAGTAAAGTTTAGTCATTTTTGATGTTGTGTAATCAAAATTTCATTCCGAGGGCGGGGGCCGGGAAAAAAAGAGAAAAAAGTGAATCAAATCAAATCAAATTTCCCTCCAAGCTATAGAAAGCTCAAAAAGTGGACAATGAAAAGTAATAAAATTGGAAAAACATAAAAATCTTTATCTTTATGACGAAAAGAAACCCTATGAAATAATAACAAATATTTGTAATCGTTTGATGATCTTTCAAGAGCACAAAGTACTTCAGCGTATAATTGCTGTTATTGCTGTTGCTGCTATTGCTCTTGCTGTTATTGCTGTTGCTGTCATTGCTGTTGCTGTCATTGCTCTTGCTTTTATTGCTGTTGTTGTTGCTGTTATTGCTATTGCTGTTATTGCTCTTGCTGTTGCTGTTGCTGTTATTGCTGTTGTTGTTATTGCTGTTGCTGTCATTGGTGTTGCTGTTGCTGTTGCCTTCTTCTTACTAAAACCATTTTAAGGTCAAAGCTAAAACAATTTCATTGAAAATTTTGATTTGATTGGTTGGTAATTGGGAAAAAGCCTAAATATTATAATCTTTAAAACAATTGTGAACTTTTCCGATCCATATTCAGTTTGCTGTACTAAAGTGGACAAAAGCTTGTCTCCGACTACTGGTGTTACTGGTGATGTTAGAGGCGCTGCACATCCGCGCGCAAATGCGATCGCTGACACATTTGCACATGGCAACAGCAATAACAGCAACAGCAATAACAGCAACAGCAATAACAGCAACAGCAATAACAGCAACAGCAATAACAGCAACAGCAATAACAGTAACAGCAATAACAGTAACAGCAATAACAGCAACAGCAATAACAGCAATTACACGCTGAAGTACTTTGTGCTCTTCAAAGATCATCCAACGATTACAAATATTTGTTATTATTTCATAGGGTTTTAAAAGATTTTTTTAAATCTTTAATTTTAAATTTTTAAAAAAATCTTTAATTTTTATTTTTGAAAAAAATCTGTTGAACGGAATTTCAAAATTCTGCTGAAAGGTTGTTGTATTTGAATATCCAATAGGTAACTGAATATTTAATTGCTAATGGGCAATTGATATCTAAAATCACACACATACAAAAAGTAATGGATGTAAATTGATGGATGGGGATGCCAGAGTCTCAGCTTCCACATCCATTCCTCGATGAGATTGAATTTCGAAGTAATTAGGTTTTTTGGGGCAATGAAAAAAGAAGTACTAAATACCCGAGAATGCAAAACAGAAAAGAATTTGTAAAATGAAAGAATGAAATGAAAAAATGAAATGAAAGAATGAAATGGAACAATGAGATTTAAAAATGAAGTTTAAAAATGAAATTTAAGCCTGAAAATTGGTGTTTCAATGGAATTCGAAGTTCTAGAGAAGTTATAGACTTTTGATTAAAGGATTTTTGTTAAAAAAACATCTATTTTAGAAAATTATTGTATTTAAATCATTCTTTAGCAAAAAAATAGCTAGTTTTTAGGAAAGAAAATAGCTCAAATAGGTCGAAATATCGAAAATTTGATGTAATTTGTTGAAATTTGTTGAAATTGTGAAATTTGTTGCTTTTTTCTTGGCTACATTAAACGATTTTGACGTAAAAACTGTGGGAAACTGTGGGAAATTTGAAAGAAAACTGAACTGAAACTGAAAGAACTGAAAGAATTGAAAGAATTGAAAGAACTGAAAGAACTGAAGGAACTAAAACTGAAAGAACAATGAAATTTTAAAAAAAGAATTGCAAATTCTCTAGATTCTTTGACTATTTTGTGAAAAATTGAGTTCTTTAGTAAAAACAAAATGGAGCTCAAAGGATGAGAAATGGCTGAGGAAAGTCTTTTTCTAAGTTTTTGCGAATTTTCTCTCTTTTAGACTTCAGAAGGGTATTTTTTTGGTGAAACTTTTGTTGAACTCTTGAAAAATGAGTAACTAAAACCTAAAACTTTCGTCTATAATCCTAGTTTTTCTACAGAATTAGATGTTTTGTAAAAGTGGGTACCGTATTTTCGCTCTAATAGTAGTGCACCCAGAGCGTCGCCTAAATTCCTTGAAATCTCGAGAACCGCTTATCAGAACCTATCGATGTGGGGTCGGAAAATGTCGAATGTCGATGAAAAATTTGAGCATGGAGACGACAAGAAATCCGATGGACACACGACTTACCGAGAGCTGCCTCACCTCGCTATGGCTAAACCCCCTATGCCAGAAAGTGCGCGATTGTGTGCGTGCACAGAGAACACCGCAAGAACACCCAGTGATTTCGTTTTTTGGCTTTTTCTCAGTATTTTGTTTTCTAATGACGATTACTGTATTTTCTCTAATAGTAGTGCACCCTGAGCGTCGCCTAAATTCCTCGAAATCTCGAGAACCGCTTATCAGAACCTATTGATGTTGGGTCGGAAAATGTAGCTGACGATGAGATCTAGTGGGGGATTTGAGTGTCCAGCTTCTGGAAAAACTTTGGAAGCCGTAAATAATCATCAACTCGGCTTGCTTGGGCGCACTACTATTAGAGAAAATACGCTCACAAAAAAAGCAAAACAACACCCAGCCGAATCCACGACTGTCGGATCTGGAGATCGGTGCGCTTCCACACACCTGCTCATCGACGAAAATTTTCATGCGCACAGACGGACGGACAGACAACCATCAATTATATATGATAGATTTTGAAAAGTTGAACAAAAACAGACAAAAATAGTGGCTAGAGAAATTAGGGAAAATACGGTAAATGAATTGAGAGCGTTTTGATTGTCATTGCCATGATTGCCATGATTGCCAGATCATTTTCCAAGCTTCTTCAAGCTGGTTTACTTTGTGTTTACAAGTAAACGCATACTTTCTAGCGCACTGAAGATCATATAAGGTCAAACAAAAAGGAAGCTTCTAGTGCAAAGAGAATGACAAAGTTTGACATGAAGTTTACGACATGAAAAGTTGCATTCACTCGTTTATTTACCTCATTGTTTGACGAAATTACTACTACTATTTGAAAGTAATCTTTGAAATAAGAAATAATAATAATAAGCTTTAATTTCTTTAGATATAATCTTCTAAACAACAAAGCAACAATTGTTTTTGTGCGCCAGAAAGCTGACGTTTGTATTTTGAAGAAATTTAGTGTCAACTAAAGCTTTTAAGGACTTTTGTTATTCATTTCGTAGAAATGTTCTCGATAATTTTGTACTAGTTTCCACTAGATTACTGTACTGTACTGTACTGTACTAGATTCAGATCTATCAAATCTTTATAATAGTTTAGTTTATCTTTTGAATTTTCACCAAATTATTAATAAAACTGTGAACGACTACGCGACTGTACGCCAAAAATGCCGCTACAAATGTGTGAAAAAGGCAAAAAAACGAGTTTTTCTCATTCTAAACAATAGATTTTATTAGGATTTTTATTTTCTAAAGCTATAAAACACATTTGAGCACAGAAATGAATCCACTCAAAACAAGGAAATGAAGTGGAATAAAATTTGATGGAAAAAAAACGATTCATTTCGAACTTTGGTGTCAAGATAATGAACTTAAAAAATGATCTAAATGCTTTAAAAAAAGGAATTGAAATGAATTTGAGAAATTGCTTGGAAAAAGAAATGAAATTGAAACGGTGTGGAATTGTGAAAAGAAGAGTCATTATCTATGGAGCTATGGGGAAAAGGAAAAGGGACAAAATTCACTATATTCGGAATTTCTGGCATGCTATTTTCAAGCTTATACCCAGTTGCGCTCGCTCAAAAAGTGCTTCGTAGCCTAGTGGTTTTGGGAGTAAGCTGTTGCTTGAAGTGAGACTGATAATAGTTGGATAATTTTTGGATATGGAATGTCGGCTATGGGCTATCAGCTATGAGCTGTCGGCTATGAGCTGTCGGCTATGGGCTGTCGGCTGTGGGCGTCCTATGCATTTTTTTTGCTCCTTGGTTCAAAGCCGCTCACAGACAAAGTCTTTACTATTTTGCCAAATGATTAAAAGTTATTTTTAAGGCTAGTAAGAGCTAGGAAAGCCAGGAAAGCTAGAAAAGCCAGGAAAGCCAGGAGAGCAGGGAAAGCCAGGAAAGCTAGGAAAGCTAGGAAAGCCAAGAAAGCCAGGAAAGCTAGGAAAGCTAAGAAAGCCAGGAGAGCCAAGAAAGCCAGGAAAGCTAGAAAAGCCAGGAAAGCCAAGAAAGCCAGGAAAGCTAGGAAAGCCAGGAAAGCCGGGAAAGCGTTTGCGTTTACAGCAGCCAAAAGCATAAACAATTATAGAGATCAAAATTTGATCAAAGCAAATCAAATCAAATCAAATCCAATCAAATCAAATCAAATCAAATCAAAATTTTAAATTTTAAAAATGTTTCCAAGTCTAGCTACGTATCTATAAGTTGTAAAAAGTTGGAAATCGTATTTTATACTTCATTTTATACTTTTAAATCATTTTGCAAGATAGTAAAGACTTTATCTGTGAGTGGCTTTGAACGAGGGAGCAAAAAAAATGCATAGGACGCCCATAGCCCACAGCCCACAGCCAAAAATTATCGAACTATTATCGAACTATTATCAGCCTCACTTCAAATGTTCACGTTCAAAACCACTAGGCTACGAGGCACTTTTTGAGCGAGCGCAACTGGGTATAAGCTTAACGAAAATAGTGCTAGAAATTCTGTGCCAGCAATTCAAAAAAACCTTTCAAAAATCATGAACTTTGTGGCCAAAATGGCCAAAACCCTCTTCCAACCCCCTCAACACTTATTTGAGATTCAGAATCAGGACAAATTTCCCAATCGAATGAGCTAGGGTTCATTTCGAAAGGCGGAACGAAAGGCGGAGATGTGAGCATCCCTAGTGACCCTTGAAACAATTTGGAACTTTGAACTGAAAGCAACTTTGAACTGAAAGCAACTCTCAACTGAAAGCAACTTTCAACTAAAAGCAACTTTCAACTGAAATTGAATCCAACTCTGTACATCATCAGACAATCGGAAATTTGATTTCGTAAAAACGATGAGTACTGTAATTGAAATTCGAATTGCAGAAAAAATCATGGAATTCTTGAGAAAGATCGACGGAAATTCGGTGAAATTGAATTGTAATGAGAATTTGAAAAGAATGTGGTTCAGAATAAAGTTCAAGTCATTAAAAAAAAGAGAAAAGGAAAAGGAAATAGAAAAAGAAACAATTTTTTGGGGGTTAGACTGGCTTTTCCTCTTGAAATATACGAATGAAATGAAGCGTGCGAAAAGAAAAAAAAGAAAGGAAATAACAATGTTTTGAAGGGTTGAATTGCAAAGAAGTATACGAAGAACTGACTTCAAAACAACGATTTTCGGTCAACTGAAGTGTGCAATTGAATCAGCTAATGAATATACTTTATGCTCACTGGTAAACACATTCTTTCTAGTGCACTTGATTCTTTTTTCTTGAGATAAGTCAGAAAAATGGCGCTAGAGAGGATGTGTTTATAAATGAACACAAAGTACGCAACTAAGGGAACAAGGTGAGGGCAACGTTTGCCTGAAGGAACAGGCAATCAGCTTCTCAGATATTTTTTTCTTGCAAGAGTGTAAACACACTCTTTCTGGTACGCTGGATTTCTTTTCTTGTAGCAATTGGTATCGTGAAAATGAAGATTTCAGTGCATTAGAAGGATTTCATTTCATGGATTTCATTACACTAGAAGTTTACGCCAGATGTTCATAAACTTTAAGTATCTGGCAAAGATTGATACTCAACTTCTTTTCCGTTAAAAGGATCAAAAAGAATCTAGCTTTAGGTAAAGTTTCATTAAAAACTTATTTTGAAAGAAAGAAAGAAAGAAAGAAAGGCAATCAAATCGGGTAAATGAAAAGGAAATGAAAGGAAGAATTTCATTCACAAAAACAATGATTTCTGTGAAAATTTCTTGAACTTTCAAGATGTTATATATATACTATATATAATATATATATATATATATATATGTCGCAGCCGATTAAGGATTTCAGCCGAAGAAGTCTCAGACTTCTTCGGCTAGCCGATTAAGTCTCAATTTTTTTCGCTAGCGAAACCTTCTTCGGCTAGCCGATGAAGTCTCAAAAATGAAATCTATGACTCAAGTCAATACCACAAACTCAAGCTCTCAAAAAGGCGCTTAAAAGCTAAAAACTTGTAGTGCTATTCTCTCTTGAATTGAATCAAGAGGTGCTTTACAATCATGGGATCAAAGGCAATTTGGACAAACCTAAGAAAGTCGTCAAGAACGAGGAGCTCTTTGGCCGGTTAACGATCAACAGAAATTAGTGTAGCTTAAACAAAAATGCACAGTAACAAAAAGAAAAAATAGGATTGAAATCAGGGGTTATGTTCGATTATAAACAGATTAGTGGTAAATAAGTTTTATCGATGATCCAAAAAAGGGGCAAATTGACTTACAAAAACAAACAATTCTATTTCAAATAAATGACGAATCAGATAGAAAATGGCGAAAAGGGCCCTTTCATAGCCTTTGGTTACAGTATGATAAAATGCGCACTCTTTAGAATGCGTTTTTAGCTTTGAAGCGCCTTTTAGAGAGCTTGAGTTTGTGGTATTGACTTGAGTCAATACATAACTCAAGATTTCATGTTTGAGACTTAATCGGCTAGCCGAAGAAGGTTTCGCTAGCGAAAAAATTTGAGACTTAATCGGCTAGCCGAAGAAGTCTGAGACTTCTTCGGCTGAAATCCTTAATCGGCTACGACATATATATATATGCTTTATTCAGGGGCGAATAGAAGCTGCTAATAGAAGCGAATCAGATAATGATAACCGCATATAACATATGCTGCTACAATACTTTCACAAAAAAAAGAAAGAAAACAAAAAATGGTACAGTAAGACTACAGGAAAAACAGGTACAAAAAGATTTGAAGAAAGAAGAAAAAGATAGGGCAGATTTGACATGGCAATAAGATCTAATTCGTTTACAGATACTTTCAATTTTCCTACAGACGAGAGGATACCAGACGGGAGCTTATTCCAAGTCCAAGACGAGAGCTTATTCCAAGTCCAAGACAAGAGCTTATTCCGAATCCAAGACGGGAGCTTATTCCAAGTCCAAGACGAGAGCTTATTCCAAGTCCAAGACGGGAGCTTATTCCGAATCCAAGACGGGAGCTTATTCCAAGTCCAAGACAAGAGCTTATTCCAAACCCTACTAATACGGTTCGCAAAAGAATGATAAAGGGAGAGATGATGGGGATGAGAACCGATCGAAATTTGATAAGAATCACTAGGTGTACTTCTAGGAATTCAAAATTACAGATACTTTCAATTCTCTTCAATTTCCTTCAAGTTAAAAGTTTCTAAAATGAAATTGAATGCAGTCAAATGCAAATTCATTGTAGTAAAATAAAAAAGTAAAAGTAAAAGTAGTAAAGTAAAATGAATCTATCATTTGCAGTTGCTCGAAAGTGCAGAAGCTGATGGGATTTAGTTATTAGCTGATGGGAGTTAAAAGCTACTATCGCCATAAGATGTCTTTGTTGACTGAACATTACATTATATTTTTTTTTACAAAAACCTAGCGTTTATAGTTTCAAAGATGTGTAGACAACAGAAATTTGTCTGCGAAATTTGTTGTCTTATTTCAAAACAAAAAGGATCTACATCTGCAAAAACCCTTCAATTTCTCATTTTCCCGAGTCTCATTTTCGATAGTGGGGATGGGGAAAAGCCGTGAAAAACGAATTACCACACCCAGACATCGATGCACTCTCATTTGACTTTAGAGAGACTAAAGCAAATTCCATTTCTAAGTTGATTTTTGTTCATCGGTGATTCCAAAAATGGCTACAAATGGCTTTAGTTAGATACGAATCGGCTAGAGTCATCCTGTGCCTTTTCACCTTTCGTACAGCGGAAAGAATTACGATTTGGAGTAGCTGAGAAAATTTGTTCTTTCAGAAAATTGGTCCCTTGCTGCATGGCTCACAGACTTGACCTAGACTTGAACATGACTCTTGGCCTGGGCTGGTCCTAGGGTCAAATTTCTGGTCAAGGTTAGGCCAGAGCCAAGCCAGGCAAGGGCCAAGCCAAACCAGACAAGGGCCAAGCTAAGCCAGACAAGGGCCAAGCCAAGCCAGACAAGGGCCAAGCCAGACAAGGGTCAAGCCAGACAAGGGTCAAGCCAAGCCAGGCAAGGGCCAAGCCAGACAAGGGTCAAGGCAAGCCAGGCAAGGGCCAAGTCAAGCTAGACAAGGGCCAAGTCAAGCCAGACAAGGGCCGAGTCAAACCAGACAAGGGCCAAGCCAGACAAGGGCCAAACCAGACAAGGGCCAAGTCGTGCCAGACAAGGGCCATGCCAGACAAGGGTCAAGCCAAGCCAGGCAAGGGCCAAGTCAAGCTAGACAAGGGCCAAGTCAAGCCAGACAAGGGCTAAGCCAGACAAGGGCCAAACCAGACAAGGGCCAAGTCAAGCCAGACAAGGGCCAAGCCAAACCAGACAAGAACCAAGCCAAGCCAGACAAGGGCCAAGCCAGACAAGGGTCAAGCCAAGCCAGGCAAGGGCCAAGTCAAGCTAGACAAGGGCCAAGTCAAGCCAGACAAGGGCCGAGTCAAGCCAGACAAGGGCCAAGCCAAGCCAGACCATCTTTTCCCAAAACCTATATGTTTTAAATTAACTTTTAAGCACCTCATCTAGTTTATTCATGCTTGTGAACGCTTTAGAATGAAAATTCTGAAGCTTTGTCTTAAGATCAAATTTCCCGACTAAGCCTGGCCTAGAGGATCAGCTCTGCTCTTGACTGAGCTCTGCTCGGATTTGGACTACAAGTTCTGGACCTGGACATTACATGACCTAATAGTTAGCTTAGAAGCCTTATTGGCAGAGTATTGGAGTAAATACTAGGCACAGGATTGTTCCAACCAGGTTTATAGTTAGGGAAAGTAAGCCAGATGAGAAACCAAGTTTAAATCTTGTACAACATTGGAAGGGCCAAGCCTGGGCCATCGAAGTAATGGACCAGGGTCAAGGCGGACAAGGCTACCTGGCCTAGAAACATGCCATTGAACGACTCCTAAATACTAGATGTAAAGGGATACGAGTACAAGGAGGGACAAGTTATTTAGAGTGCTTACTATCAGCTATCAGTTCTACATTTGATTGTTACTACAGTAGAAGGAAAAGGACCCATTAAACCCAAGGACCCATTAAACACAGATTTTTGACGTTCAACTGCCTTTTTCTTGAAGGCCACCAAAACAAGGCCTTTAATCGAATCTGTGAAGCCAAAATTAAACCCAAAACATCCCAAACTTGTGACCTCGAAATGGATAAGGTGAATGAAAGAAATAATTAAACGATGTAGAGAAAAAGGGATGAGAAAAGAGAGTAAACATTGATGAAGATGGGAGAGGAGGAGGTGACGTAGCTTTGGAATGAGCACGGGTAGAGGAATTTGGTCACTTCTTTTTTTTCTGATGACATCACTTTTTAAAAAAGAGCACAATCCAAAGGAAAGTTCAGGAAAGGGTATTTTTGAGTGAAAATAGTTTAGCCCTAAATTGAAATTATTCAAGTTTTAGCGTAGTATTCAAAAATCGTATTTAAAATCCTGAAAACACATGATTAGCCAAGATGATCGAACAAAAGCCATGATGTTTTCTAAAAGATTGGAAAAGCTACCGTAATCCGTATGGAGCTACCGTAATCCGTATGGATAAAGCTATCGTATCCCGTGTTCTATCAATCTACCGTGTTCCTAAAATCTAAAATCTAAAATCAATCTAAATTTAAACCAATCAATAATCAGCTGCCTCTGCATCTTTACCCATTCAACCAATATAGAAAATAGGTACCTAATTTTAAAAACATATCAACTTACAGTAAGCTTGAGATTACGATAGTTTTCCCTTGAATGCACCTTCTAGAATGACGAAGAACATCATCTAATTCTCTATAGAAAGAAAACTTTAAGAAAAAAGACACCAAACTTTAAGAAAACCAAAGTCTGACGAACTTCTCTGTTCTTTAACAGCAAAGAACGTCAATCCATTTTCAAATACATCATTTTTCGTCAAAAAAAAAACCGGAAAACTCTCTGGCAGAGGCCTTTTCTTAATGCAGCACAACAAACAATTAGCCGTCAACAAAAGATTTCTCTCTTTTTCAGTTTCCTTTCACTTGCAGCTGGCCGTTTCTCTGAATCATCGGGAACATTGTTGAATTTGTCAAAAACTTCAAAACACTTTAGTGGAAACGCTAAAAATATTAAAAATTTCAGGTATTTTAACGCTTAAAAATACAAAAAGCATAAAAACCTTGTGCTCTTTCAGAAAATCCTTTTCGTATCCCCATTCTCCAAGACTATAATTAGAATGAAACCAAATAACCTATGAATTCGAAATTTTTACGATATTGCGTATGCCAAAATGTTTCATATGCCAAAATGTTTCAAAATGCCAAAGAAAATTTCACTTTCAAACTCCAGTCGAAATTAGAAAGTGACTGGGTGAAGGGGTGAGTCTAATGGCGACGTAATTGAGAAAGTTCATCAAGTTGCTAAAAATGGCTTAGCGGGGTAAAAAACGGCGAGCGTTTGTGGGAATCACGTAGGTGCCTTAAAATTTTTACCTAAAATGCTCTAGTCTTCAATTTTCTAGTGTTATGCCCTTTTCATCAGGCTTCCAAAAGTGGTTTAACGATTTAGAGAATGTCAATAGAAAAACTCAGCTTCCATAAATGCTTTTTCTCACTATCATTTAAAACTATTACATCTGAAAATTTATACATCACCGTGCTTTAAAAAGAAAAAAAAATAACAAGACAAGACATCTTTCATGTCGGAAACTCCATATCACAATGAAAATTACGTGCTTTAAATTATCCGGGTGGCCATTGTAGTTGACGTCCACCTAAAGATTTATTGATTAGTAAGAGACAAAAATGAAAACGAAAAACATACCGAGAACATGAATGTGAAGATGAAAGACGGATTGACATCCATCTTTGCCATTGTTGATAACCTTGAAAATCTTAGTTACTTGATTTGAAATATATATGTCGTAGCCGATTATGAATTTCAGCCGATTATGAATGAGTGGGTCGGGACGCGTCCAACCATCAAGTATTTGGTATCATTCAACGCAGAACCATTGATAATTATGTTAAATTTTTTAAATTAGAAAGATTGGATGAAAAGAAAAAAAAATTATGAAGCTTCAAAGTTTTCTCTTGAACAAACAGTTTTTTGCTCTAATTTTTTTTCTTTTTTATCAAATCTTGCTAATTTAAAAAATTTAACATAATTATCAATGATTCTGCCGTGAATGATACTAAATACTTGATGGTTGGACGCTCCTAGACCCATTCATTCATAATCGGCTACGGCGGTCCCGCCGATTTTGAATGAAACGTTGTAGCGGCGGCAATTTTTAACCTAAACTCACAAATTTGGTAACAATAGACGCAGAATTTAATTCGCTACAAGATGATATAATATTGTCCTCATACATTAAAGGGTTGCTCTACTAGAAAGATTTGCCAAAAAATTTCATTCATAATCGGCTACGACATATATAAAGCCGCAATTAGACAACAAATCTAATTTATTTTAAATTTTATCAAAAATTAGCTACCAACGTTGGGTATCTAACAAGCAAAGTGTTTGCAAACAATTTTCGACTTGAGTTTCTAAAAACACACCAAACGATATCCGTTATCCAGATGAAGCTCCTTGGCAACATTCTTTGCCGTCAACAAAAGTTTTCCGAGCAGCGAAGCATCCTAAACGTGACCATTTGTGACGTTTTATTAACCGATTGATATAAAGATTTACAAATAAATTTGCTATTACAAACTATCTACAAAACAACTTGTAGTACCAATTTGAAATCTGTTGGAAATTGTTAAAAGCAATTGAATTAAAAAAAACAGACCACATCAGAAGCGTCTTCAATTGATGGAATCGCTTTCTTTGGGATAACGAGAAAATGAACTGGCGCTTGAGGGGAGACGTCGTGAAAGGCAAGAACCTAAACAATAATTCTAAAAATGCGATTACCTAATATCATATTTTAAAAATTAGCCTAAGTGGCAATTTAGCCCTGGTAAATATTGGGTTGGTGGAAAAGTCCTTCACGAATCACGAAACACATGTTTTTAGCCTAGGTTTCTGCACGAAAAACTAACGAAACGTGAAAACAGCCATTTTTTTTGGCTCTGCCGCCCTTTACTAAAATAGCTGTAAAAACTTTTAGAAAAGAGATATCTCAAAACGGTTTTTACCAATCGATCCGTCTTGAATTCAGCTTTAGGATGAGCTATAAAACGGTCAAAATTCGACAAATTTAAGGTACTCTCCCAAAAAATCCGAAAGGACTTTTCCACCAACCCAATACTTACTTTTACTTATAGTTTTCAATATTAGGTAAATATTTAATTTCAATTTTTCAAAAACCTTACATCATCATCCTCGAAAATGATTTTAGCGGGGATTTCTTTTCGGATGATTTTGCCGAAAAGTGTGTCGCCTCCTTTCTGCGCAGTTTGCGCTTTTTCAACTTCTGAAGCCATCCCTCTTACCAATAATCTAAAGTTAGAATTATAATGCTGAAATGAGCTATGTAAACGATAAAATGAAAAAGAAAAACGCACAAATGGGACCGACTAACAGGGTTTCTTCCACTACAAAGACTTGCGGCGCTTCGGGTGAATTTGAAAATTGAAGCCGCGCGCCGGAAAACCAGCATTTCTGAAACCAAACAAAGGAGTTTTAGCTCTAGTTACCAAGAGAAAATATAAACGATTGCACAAAAGGTATAAAGTACAGGTGTCAATTCAATAATAGGTAAGTATCAGCTAAACATGGTACTTGGGATCAAACTTGTCGTTGGTAGCTATTTTAACACGGTCAATTACAACTTTGACAGCTAAGTAATTGGAGTACTGCTCAAGATGAAGCATATCAACTGTAATTGTTAAACTTCGTAGAATGTGGTTTGGAAAAATTATAAGATCCCTAAAAAAGTGCCAGAAATTTATATGCGTTTTGATGCCGCCACTCATCATTTTTATCTACCAGGCAATTCTAATCTGGCTACTTTTTAATAGTTCTAGCAATAAGTTGGCGATAATTAGTTTTTCAACCTAGTAAATCTCAATTACCGACCAGCAAAAACGGGGTGCTAGCAAAAGCCACAAATTATTTGCGCCGCGTATCATTTGTGCTTTTCAACGCACTTTCCTACGAACTCTGAGTGACGATTTATATCTTTTTTACAGTTTTTCCTCGTTGATGATGCTCGCTATTTTGCCGCCTTCACCGGCTCTGGCATAAGATCGATTAGGAGAGTAAAAAGCCCAATCCGGAACACAAAAAGGACTGTTTTTGGGGTCTGTATAGGTATTTAAACGTGTTTTCTACTTGAAAACAGTGAGAACTAAGCAAAAAACTGAAAAACTGAAGCAGAAAACTAAAAAAAAAGTTCGTTAGAAGTCGGGAAAAAGTGATTTGTCACAGTGATTTTCATAAGCGTAAATATGGCGCAAATGATACACGGCGCAAAGGATTTTGACGCAAAAAACGCGGCGGTTTTACTTGCACCTTCAAAAACGACCTAGTAAGACACCTTGATGGTATTAGCCCAGGTTAAAAAAACCGGATGATAGTGCGAAAACTTTGGAGAGAAGAAATGCCTACCTTTTAAGTTGTAGGATCTTAAATAGGTAGTTTTTAGCTGAATATCTTGAAAATTGTGGTGGTTAAAGAAAGATATTCAGTTAAACAACTTTTGCGGTCGATTGCACTTGACGGAATACTTTTAAAGTGAGAAATTTTCTTTAAAATTTTCACTTTCAGCGAAGAAATTTCAGTTTCCAAAAAAATTTATGAATGTGAAAAAATTTTATATGAAAAAGTTTTCGAATTTTTTCAGCCGCGTTGTTTTTTTCTTGTTTTCGTGTTGAATTGCCTTCGGTTTTTACCACCAAAAGAGCTACGTCGTGAGCCAAAGTACGCCGATTCGGCCAGAAACTTACCCCGAGTAAACTCTCGTACTCTAACATAATTTTACCTTGAAGTAGAAGCACAATGGCTTCTCCTTTACTATGCAATGAGATCCACCACCAAGTTGATAAAGGCGCTTATTGTTCCTTCATGAAATTTTCTCTATTTTGTTGGTTAACTTTAAAACACAAAAGCAAAGTGATTGTTTTCTAGGATCGGATCCCCAAACGTTTGTTGAATGTTTTGATGCTGTTCACGTACGGGTGCAAATCACGGCTTTGTCTTGTTTTGCTGACAAAATGGCGTCGTCATCGGCCAACCTCACCGAGCAGTTTGTCCACAAACAACTCACCGATAGCACGGCAAAAATCTTGGACGATTTGGGATTTACGGTGCGTGGTCTTTTTGAAGACTCATCTATGTATGAAAGCTATGATTTTGGCCAGTATCGGTTTCGTTAGCAAGATTAGTTTAAAATCGAATTCAAATTTTATTTAGCAAAATTTGGTCAAAATCAGCATTTGCGCTTTCAAAATTGGCGCACTTTTTGCCGCTTCTAGAATGCCAAAATAACAAACTGCCTTTGTCAAATCTTGCCGTAAAAAGTTTTTGAAAGCAAACGTGGAAATGAAGCTTTAAGACAAAAGATCGATGAATTCTGTGGAAAAATTGTCAATCTAATGACCATATCCATTTATCTAACGTAGAATGACGTTTTGGTGTCATATTTAAGCGGTGATATGACTTGTTTATCTTGTTCTAAATTACGCAACAAGTTGCTAAAAAGCTCAGTGATTTTAGGGAAAAAAGAAAAGGGATACAAACAAAATGATAGAACTTCAAAGAAAAACAAACTTTATTTCTAATGAAATACAATTTTAGTCTACCTCGAGCGGGTCATTAGATGTTCTCGCGGACGTCATGCGGCGCTACCTGGAGAACGTGTGTCGACAGGCAAAAATCTTCATGGAACATGGTAATATTTTAGATTCACTCAAAATCTATGCTTTTGAAATATCAAACAATTTTGCAAACTAGGTGGTCGCAGTAATTTTGATGTGGAAGATGTAGAACACACATTTCAACGCCTTGAAATCAATGGGATGGAGTTGTTTGACTATATGGATCAAGTAAAAAAAATGTTCGCTTCTACATAACCCCAACTTTTTAGATCGGCTCCACTCAGAAAAAGCTCTTGGTCAATGGATCAGCCACACCAGTGCCTTCACTTAAATCTACTGTTGGTCTTTAGTTTTCAAAGTAACCTATAACCATTTATCAGGTACTACCTCAACTATCTATGCTTCCATCGACTAGCGAAACGATCTCCATGGCGAACCCAACGGAAAATGAAATCAACGAAAGGATACGTGAAGATGGACATATATTACCGTTTTTCCCAACATTGTTGCAACAAACCAACACCAAAGGTATGTACAAGTTGCTAACGTCAAGATATAATAGCATCTAAAAGCGCTAAATCTTCATTTAAATGTACACAATTAGTCGAAATTTTCAGAAACTGTAATTGACGATGTTGAGACACCTTCTACAAGCGTTCCGAAAATGGAGTCTGAAAAGAGATTGTACGTAACTTTACAAAACAGCAAGTCATGTACAATTTGTAGTGTCAAACAAAAAGACGAATTTCCGGCATTTGAGGGAGATGCTATTTCATTGGGAATCGTGAGAAAAGCGACGATGTTTGTTTCACGTTTTGGTAGGCTTAAAATTTAAAATTCTTCAACGATAACTTAGATCAACCACGACCGGCGACACCATCAACAAGTGCAACAAGTATACTCACAAAGAAGATCAAGAAAGAGAATATTGTAACTTAGATCAATGAAGTTTATGTTTAAAAGTATTTAGCATCAACCAAAATCCGCACGGGCCAGCCCGGTTCCTGCGCATTCTCCCTCACCATCTACCTCATCAACAAATATTTCCAGAAAAGTCGAAAGCAGTCCGAATTTGAAAGCACTTGAGGTAAAAGTTGTGAAAGTTCAAACTGTGAAGTTAGAAAAAAGGGTTAGTTGAATGTTCGGTTTAACGAAGATTTAACAAACAAGTCTGCAGGTTTATTGTTTCATAAAGGATGCAACAAACTGTTGCAAATTCTTTGATTTAGCATTAAACGGTCCTATGATTTGTTAAACCACTTTGACTGTGCTAAAGTTTTCGTTTGATTTAAACTTTTAATACGGGTGTATCATTCTTCAACGTGAGATTAAGAATGAGATCTGTTGTTATTTCTCCTGTAAATGAGGATCTTACAAAAAACATGAAAAAAGCAAAACCTATCCTATTCAAACTTTATATGCTTGTTTAGATAAATAAAACTGTATATCAAAATAAAATTAAAGTCATTCAAAAAGCAAATTATTGAGCAGTCTTTTTACAACAAGTAAGTTGTCTTTTTAGAATGGTCCTTTGAAGTTGACGATTTCTCCATTGAATGCGCTTCGAAAAGAAGGAAAGAAACGTCCAATTTCGCCACTTGTCACCTCGGAGCCACGACATGTTTATGATGGTAATCCTGTTTTTTTCTAAATCTCTACTTCTTTTTAACTTTTAGATATTCCACACCTGGAGATTGTCAAGAAAGAAATGTCAGTAATCGTTTAACTTTTTAAAAATTGACGTTAACGTTTTAGAGAATCCCTTGATTTTGTTAATGATTTCAATGCGCCAACGCCAGAATATCGAACGAATGAAGGGTTTGAATTGTTTATTTTTCTTATAAAGGTAAGATTTAGAAGCAACGATGATCTTTCACAACCGCCAATACTACCAATTGTCTCAGAAAAACGAAAGGAGAAGTTAAAGGAACGTAAACGTAAAGATAAAGGGTCAGTTTATTGGGGTCTTGCATTGCATAATATTTATTTTTGATCAAAACAAAAATTTTTCTTTTTTTTGCAAAGTAAGAATATATTTGTTTTAGCTTCAGTGCTTAAAATTTAAGTAAAATTAGTCCACCAGGTTCACAAGTACCCTTGTGTTTCAGCTCTGGATTTCCAACGGTTTTTCAATGTTATTCTTTTAGAGCTAATGGGAAATCTTTACCAACTGAGCCACCGCTCTTGGAACCGATTTTGCTTCCAACAATTGTGCGACATCATCTAACTCCATCACCACCTACCGGGGGTACTTTTTTTTTGCAAATTCTATGATTTTCTGTTTTCAGTTTCTCCGATTTGCACTCAACCGATTCGAATCAAAATCAAGGACCTGAACTCGAGCAGCCCATCGGCCAGTTATTCAAGTAAGCTGAAAGAATTTATTTGGTAAATTGATTTTTTTTAGCAGAGAAAGTGTCAAGCGCAACACCACCGCGAATTGCTGATCTTCCGCCAAGTAATAATTGCTTTTTCTTACGATATAAACTCAACTAATTTTAGGGGATTCCGACTCTGATGAAACGATTCCAATGGTTGAACAGTCACCTTTAATCGACGAGGAAGTTCTACAGGTACGTTTTTTTACAATTAAAAAAGTTAAAATTTTTATTTCGCGTCGAAGAGCACTTTCGAATTATTGCAATATTGCTCTAAACAGTGGGTGTAAAAATAGTTGTAGTGCCTACTACTGTACAGCGAAAAATTTTAACTGACAATTTGGGAGTATTAATTATTGAATTAATTTTAGACAACTTTCCCGCTCAACATGAGTCTCACTTCCAACCCCGATGAACGGTCAACAAAAAGAATCAAAGATGACAACAGAAATAACACTCCTATTGACCGCGAACGGGAACACAAGAAGAAAAAGAAGAAAGAAAAGGAGAGGCGTGAAAGAGAACGTGGCAAAGAGCGAGAAAGGGAAAAGGACAAAGGGAAACCTCTTCATAAGGTAAGTTTTGAAGAAATTTCATCCCTATAATTTAGATTCTAATACCTAGCAGTTCGCAAAATTAAACCCAAATCCTCTTTATTAAACTTAGCTAGTGAGTACGTCTTAATTTCATTGAATGATATTCATGATAATAATAATATTCATTTTAAACTTTAGGAAAAGGATGGCCAAAAGAAAGAAGAACGGAATCACAAAAAGGACGAGAAAAGAAAAGAGGGAGGCGATCGGAAAGCAAAAGAAGAGAAACTATTGGCTCCACTGAAAATTAAGCTTCTCAGTCCAACAACAAGTGATCCTCCGGCAACTCCTTCTGCTGTAAGTTTTCAAATCATTAAAAACGGGAATGTGAGAAAACTCAATTCAAAAGCTTATTTTTTTAATTTTAGGAGCAACCTATTGCCATTGAGCGAACAGAACCGTTGCGAATCAAAATAAAACCGATGCAGAAAGAAACTGATGAGGGGTCGGTTTCTTTTAACCACCAATTTTCACCAGGCTTCTCGCCAAATTTTCTAACCCATTTCATTTCTCGAATAGAAAAATATCCAAATAGCTCTACTCACTTAATTCTTCCTTTTTTGTTGCCTAGCTACAAAGTCAAAAAGTGTCTTCTCGAAATCAATTTGGCTAATCCGAATTACTTGTCAAAAACTTTTAGTCGCTTTGAACTCAACTTGTTTCTTTTCGTAAAAATTTTGATACTAAATCCGTCGCATAGAAAAGAAATTTTGCGTGTGTTTATTTCTTTTTGCTCAATCACTTTTCTTATCAGCGTCGACCGGCTGTCGATATCATTTGTCATTTGACGAAAATATCCATAGCATGTCATGGAAGAACCACATCAAATCTCGAGGCTGACATAATAATTGTCTTTCTCACAATGTACTCATTTTGTTCTAAATCATTTTAAACATGCACTTGCGAGTATTAGCTGGTTAATAATTCGTTCTTTTTAGCCTTCGCGTCAATTCTCCAATTCCGCCAGTGACACGTATGGGAGTTGTGACTCCAGTGCATGTTGATCAGGTGACTTTAAAGTTTCATCACTCACTTGGATTCTCTTTTTAGAATAGCAATCGTCCAAGAGTGAAGACCAAAGGTGAATTAAAAGCACTCCCAGAGTTTCCACCATTGTTCTCGGTTGATACAAAGATAATTCGACCGGCGACACCAAAGAATCGCAGTAACACATCGACACCCGTTCCGCCTGCAAGAAATAGTCCTGGTATGTGATTGGTTGTTATCTTGCTATTATATCTTAAATGGATACTTGGATAAAGCTCTCGCAATTTAAATTGATATCTTCTAGGAATATTGCTTCGCAAATTTTAGAAACCATATTGTTTTTTAGTTCCACCCTTGACTTTGAAACTTGCAAAGGACAAAGATAAGGAGAAGGAACGGGAAAAAGAGAAACATCGAAAATCGGACACCTTGAAGATTAAGGTTAGAATTAATTTCTTTAGCGGTTAAATCCTTATTTAGGACATTGAAAAGTCGACGAAGGATGATTCATCAAAAAGTGAAAAGCCTGCAAACAATATCATCAAGAAAATCAATGTTGATTTGGTCTGTGCATTTATTTTGTTTTAGTAACATTAAACTTTTAGAAAACGCCAAAGGAAAAGAAACCTGAAAAAGAAACTCCAAAGGAAAGGCCGATGACAAATGGGACAAGTAACGACGAGCAGGTTATTTGCTGTTGGTGTTGTTCTTTTCAAACAACTTATTGTAGGTTTGGATTTGTCCGCATTGTTCGGTGGCCTGGGTGGAAGGAGCTGATATGGTTGCGTGTGATACCTGCGATGGTTGGTATCATTGGTGAGTCGATCTCTTATGAGTTTATTAACATTGAATTTTCTAGGGCATGCGTCGGCATTGTCGTTGAACCACCCAAGAATCAACAGTGGTATTGTGACAAATGCACAGTAAGTATCAGTAACTTTTTGTGAGGAGTAAATTTCTTTTTAGAAAAAGAGGACACAAGTCAAGGCCGAGAAGCGAAAAAGCTCGGTGTCAGTTGGTGGAAGTAGCACAAAGAAAAGGAAATGAAGTGAGTTTTTACTCGTTTATACTTTACCATTGGCAGTGGCGCCTAGTAGGTACATGTGATTTAAAAAAATACTAACATTACTACTTAATGATCCGAGGTCGTCCGCTTTATGTGTGAAGGCGGCGTGAAACGTTTATTCATCTATTATTTCAGAGAATCCGCGACGATTGCTGCTTTTAACTTATTTCAACTGCGAGCCGTGCTCAACACTCATTTTTTTTTTGCCTTCACCTTCTCCAGAGATGCAATTGTCTGTAAATATTCTTTGTAACTGTCTCATTTTCAGTGATTCCGATTCTTTCCAGTCACAGTAGAGTCTAGTTTTCTTTTGTCATCATCTCTTTTACCAAATATGTCCAAGTCTAGCACCCTTTAATATTGGGAATTTTTATATAGATTTCCGATTGGTGTTCAACCTATGCTAAAACAAATTGGTCTCCAAAAATCTGTGTTCTTTTTTTTGCTCAAAAACTCTGATTTTTTTTGTCATAGTCTATAATCAGATTTTTATCAAGATATTCGGCTTCATAATTATCACTCTCTTTGAATTGTTCTCATCGAATCTTTCATAAAAATGTTTTTTGCTTGGTTGTTTTTTCTTCAAGAAATTATTGAATGTTTGTCACTTTTCCGGATCGGTCTCGGCATTTTTTTTTATTGTTTTTGTGAAAGCGATTGTGACTAGTTTTTATGACAGTTTAGGCCGTCATGAGTAAACTATTTTCCTCTCGACTACAATGTGGCATAAGTTGCGCTTAAGGAAAGAAAGTAGCATGGTAGCTGCTTTCATCTTTCACAAAGTCTAATTGTGCTACAGTCTTGAGAAGGAACTAAATCATCACAATTTCCTGCTAGGATTATACATTTTACGGTTAAGGTTGTGTGTAAAAATAAAGTATAGAAAAATTTGAGAACTGCTTACCTATTTGCGCAGGGCGATCCACAATTTCCCCCTTTTAAGTCCGTGATAAAATTACACTATCAAATTCGCCCAAAAATTGTTATCCATCATATAAATAGAATTGAGAATTCAGGCCTTCGCACACAAAATTCATTGTTTCTTGTTTGTTTTTGGTCTTTCAATCGGTTTAAACATTTATTTCAATGATCCCGAATTAATCTTAAAACAAACTCGAAAGACCCAGCATCAATAACTACCCGATTTTTTTTTCTGGTTGATAACGGCGGTGGCCGGACCTAGGTTCTGTTGTGTAACGATTTGCTTTTTATCCACTTTGATCTAAAACAAAAAAACATTAGTCTGTACATATTTCACATTGCTAAAATTTACCGATGTAATATAAAAGTTGTTTAGTTGATAGTTGATAGTCGAAACCAGCATAATTTTTGTTAAGAATTCCTTAAGAAATTTTTTAGGGGAAGGGGGTTAGAAAAAGAACAAACAGTTATTTCTATGAAAAGATAGTTGGTGAAAACCAATTGATCTTCACGGTATTTTTGACCGTTCCAACCAATACGTTGAAGAGTCGGTTCACGACTAAAGCTTACGACATTTAGCTACAGGAACGCTATGAAGTACACACAATAACTTTGAAAAAAGATTGAATTTACTTCAAGAAGTGTTCGTGCAATTATTTCGCGTTTTATTAACTTTAATTAATTCAAGTAGTCGACTCTTTCTGGCTTTGACTTTCAACGTATTGGTTGGGGCGGTCAAAAATAGCGTGAAGATCAATCGGTTTTCACCAACTATCTTTTCATGGAAATAACTGACACTTGCACAACTAAAAGAATGACTAATGGTAGATGCAAATATGCAATTTATCATGCAATTGCAATTACATCGGCAAACTGCCTCAAATCGAATGTAGGGGACTGTGAAATGCAGGTTGGATTGTTGATGAAATGAGTAATCCTTCCGTTGATCATCGCATTCAACAATGGATTTGTTCCTCGCATCAATTTAAACAGCAATTTGCTAAAACAGGGATAAAAGCTATGCTGACGAGCTAAAAGCTATGCCTAAAACCAATCTAAGAAAGGAATCGAACGATTCGGTGGGGAGAATCTTAATTGTATTGTAATGTAGGTATTGTAAAAGACTTAATCAACAGATCAATCAGCAACTTTCATATTACATCGGTAAATTAACAGAAGTTCAGATTGCATATCAAAGTGCGATCGGAATCAGTTTAAAGAATAAATCCTTAGTTAAATCCTATCGGCTAAGCGTCCTGGATGGTTGGAGGTCCCATAACTTCATACCTATCATCAGTAGTATGCCAAACCAAAAGGAACATTAAAGAAAAAAGTTTGAAATCTCACTTGCTCACGACCATCGAGACTCTGAATTGGAAAGACTTGGGCTGGAAGAGCTTCAACGATTTGACGTGGCAAACGAGCAGGAGTACTTCCATAAACCCCACGACAAAAACGTTCCTAAAGCATTTAATTTACTTTTAAAACAGAATCTTGCGTGTTTTTGATCCACATCCGTCCTCAATCATAATAAAAGAAGAAAAAGTTTGAAACCTCACTTGCTTACGACGCTTGAGACCTTGAATTGGGAAAACTTAGGCTGGGCGAGCTTCTTCAACCATCTGATGTGATGAATGAAGAAATTTCTAAAATAATTCAATTTGAAAAAAGAATTTTGCGTTTAATGCTATAAACTTGGGTAAATTTTCAAATCTAGTTCAAATTTCTAAGCTAGGATCTTCAAGCAATGAAACAAAAATAAAAAGAAGTTAAAAACAAACCTTGTGCTCCTTGCAACCGCTCATCGAGACGAGAAAAGTAGAAAATTAATTTGCAGAGGTTTGACTTTGTTTATGAATCAGTTCACTGCAAATTTTTGAACTTCCATGCTAAAATGCAAGTTAAACGTTGAAAAAAAAACTCAACTATGACAAAAGAAACGACTTATAGACAAGAGTTGAGTCATAAAATGATTAACATTCGATGGTCAAATGCTTATCGCAATACCTCTAATAGTAGCGCCCCTGGGGGTGGGACAAATGCGACCTTTTTTTGCGCACCTGGACATTTGCGCACCTTTTTTTTTGCTGGAAAAGCCTTAGAAAAGGTCGTAGAGCTTCAAAAATGTTTTCATATAAGGGAATCGTATGCGTAGATTCCGAATTTCGACAAATCAGACCTCGCTGACACGTCAAATTTGGGCTAAAAGGCAAAAACTACGCAACTTAACGCT
Organism: Mesorhabditis belari; assembly: GCA_958450365.1. Classification (NCBI taxonomy): domain Eukaryota; kingdom Metazoa; phylum Nematoda; class Chromadorea; order Rhabditida; family Rhabditidae; genus Mesorhabditis; species Mesorhabditis belari. The sequence goes on along the minus strand of CAUEEP010000789.1, from coordinate 79,992 downwards.
TTTCCGCAGTTTTTGCCTTTTAGCCCGAATTTGACGTGTCCGCGAGGTCTGATTTGTCGAAAAAAGGTGCGCAAATGTCCAGGTGCGCAAAAAAGGTCGCATTTGTCCCACCCTCAAAGGAAAACGAAAAAAAAACGCCAGTTTTAACACTCACTTGACTGCAATAGACTTGTTGGGTAATTGAACCAAAATACAGTCTTTTTTTGTACCAGACAGCCAGCGATTATGCGTTAGCACAAAGTACACATTTCATTTTGATTATAAAACCTTGGGGCATTTCTTTCTTGGGGCAAGATTTTTCGCTTTCTTCCAAAATTGGTTGTACTTTGTGCTGCAAATTTTTAAACACACCCTTTCTAGTGCACTGAATCCGTGATTTTTCCTGTGAATTTAAATCGTTGCCGTGGGAAAAATGAAGATTTCAGTGCATAGGGTGTGTTTACAAATTTTCAGCACAAAGTACACACATCATGACAAAATTTCGAAAGGTTTCACCTTTGATTTCAAAAAGTTTCATCGATAAAAACACAATTTCAGCAGCTCTTTGAAATGTTCTAAATATTGCCTATTTCTCTTTTTTTTTTCAAATATTTGAGAGCAATGATCGACAACGTTTTTGTGTTCAGAAAAATGATAGGATTTGCATTCGAAAAATTGCTCATTGCTCATTGCCTTTCAAAGGAAAATTTTGGTTTTTTGGTTTCAAGCATTTTTGAAAAGATGCTATTGGGATAAAGTTACTGTACTTTGGTGATCTTATTTAGACTTACAAGCGCACCGAGTCAAGCTCGCCTTTTGACTTGAGACCAAGTCCATTTTCTAGTGTCGTCTGTGGCGATCGAGAATCCGTTTTTAGTTTTTGCAGAACGCGTGGCATCTAAACTCATTAAGAAACCGCCACACGCTCCCGCAATTAATGACTAGTGGATAGTCTGCTAGACTGCCGAACTGCTAGATGGTCTGCTAGACTTCCAAACTGCTAGATAGTCTGCTAGACTAGACGAGTGGTCTAGTGGACAGTCTGCTAGACTGCCGAACCCGTCACATTGTTCCCCCTCAAGTTCGAGTCCCACTATCGCCGAACTTTTTCTCCTCTTTTTCTTTTTCACCTAAAAATCCTTACATATTTGAATTATTGACTCGAATTTCACACACCGCTTTCCGTAACTTCAACAAATAATTTACAAAAGATCAGAATCAGTAGGCAAATCTTGAAAAATAACAAAATAACAATAAAAAATTTAACATTTCTTTTGGTGGTCTCATGTAGCATTAAGCAGCTGCGTATTGGGTAATTAAACCGTGTTGTTGCTCCTTTTTGTGTGCCAGCTTGCAGATGTTCTATTGTAGATCTATTGTAGCTCTATTGTACTTTGGGCTCAAGCCTAAACGCAACCTTTTGGGTGCAATCAATTCTTCATTTTCTTCGCGACACCGAAACGTTGCTGCGAGAAAAATGGAGAAGTCAGTGCACTAGAAAGGGTGTGTTTACACGCAAAATTGCAAATTCACGCATAAAGTACACTCAACGAGTTATTGAAGAGCGCAATTCACTGATTTTGGCTCTTTAGGTCGAAATACAGCTTCAAGCACTTTGCGGAAAAACATTTCCAGTAAGTGAACCATTGTTGAGCCAGTGATACCACTAATTTACTTTTAAATCATCGAAGCATTCAGGTCCTGGGAATATAAATACTTCTTTCACAAAGAACGCTTCAATGTAGCAAGACCGCACGTCACCAGCACAAATATACTGAAAGTAGGCTGCGATGGGATTACGGTAGCTTTGATATTTTTTAGAAAACGGATTACGGTAGCTTAGATATTTTTTAGAAACTCAAGCATGTCAAGTTCAATGTTGGTAAATAGGAATCGATTTTTTTGTTGAATTGCGATTTTCGGAACCATTACTTTCCCCGCATCTCATAGATTCCGCAAATTTTTGTCCCTTTCCCCCTTTTTCTCTCCCTTTTTTTTTATTGTGTTCATGTGAGTAGACTCGATTTTTTTTTTCTTTTCTTCAATAAATATACATTTTACACCTATTGTAGTTGATTTTTCTCTGGAAATTGGAACTTTTTTTTGCAAAAAATCATGGGGTTATTTACCTAATTCTTTGGGAAAAGATCAAGTGGAGATCATTGGATTCAAGTTTCGAATAGGTCACAAATTCTTTGGATTATTGCTCTTTGTGCTTTATTGATTTGATTGATTTGATTGAAAGTTGATTTCAAAAGTTTCTTCTCTTCAAAGTTCAAATCAAGTTTTCAGCATTTCATTCAAAGAAAATCATATCTCTTCTTTGCTTTTCAATATCTACCAAGACAAACTCAATTCAAACAATTACAATATTTTCTTTTAAGAAGAGATTCATGGCTATTGAATGACTATAATAGTTTACCGTAAATGCAAATAGAGTGTCGCACGGCGCGCCGTGCGCCGCGGCGTCGCATCGGCGCGAAATAAGGCAAAAATGCGTTTTCTATTGAATTTTTCTGGGAGTACCTTTTTTAGATGCGGAAAATGGTGCTGATTCCGAATCTGAAGGAATTTTTCAAATCCCTCTAACAGAAATTTTTTAAATTTAGTTTTAGCGGTTTTTTGGTCATTTTGTATGGGAAATTTTGTGGTACCCTGCAGTTTGGGGCTCGTAACTCGACAACGAGGGTCTAGAACCAAAAACGAAGGGATAAGTCTTATTCTAGAGACTCTTACGAACATTTTGATACAAAAATCATCAAGTTTGCTCAACTCTAGAGGTCGACGCGTCGCCCTCTAGGAGCGCCGCGTAGTCTAAATTTCCTCTAAAAGAACCGCTCACATCTCGGCGCCCAGACATTTGTTTCTGCGCGTTTTGGTATCAAATTGAAGTAGAAAGGATGGGTGATTTTTTGAGCTATAACACAGATTTTTAGAATTAACTAACGCTTAGAAAAAAATGATTGAAAAGTCGCAAAGAAGCAAAGTCATTTTTCATCATTCGTTGTTCATGTGCTGTAGCTTAAAAGTGTAGTGTAATCTAGTGCTACATAATATTGTGGAATATGACAAGCTATCATAAGTAGATTGTGTTCCTCGCGAGTAATGCGTTTTTTAAAACGCACGATTGGGAAAAAATTACCGTACTTTTAGCAAAAATTATTGCAAAAAAATGACGAGCCCCGCGCATTATATATGACACTTTTTAAAGATACTCAGCTGATTAACTGATTTCGTCGGAAATTCCCTTCCAATGTAAAAAAATGTTTTTTTTTTTTTGAAAAACCTCCGCAAAAAATTGCTTTTATATTTTTTATTTTACTTTTATACGCAGGCGCACTTTTTAGAAAACGCATTACTCGACAATTACTCGAGCTATTACTCATGCTAATTTACTCGAGTAATTACTTACTCGCGAGGAACACACTCTAGTCTTTAGGGTTTACTTTGTACTTTAGCTCTAGTAGCTTTAGTTCTAGCAGCTTTAGCTCTAGCAGCTTTAGCTCTAGCAGCTTTAGCTCTTTGATATAGCTACTCTATATCAAAGCATACAATTGATCTCGTTCATTTTCTCGATTACTCAAATCTACCATAATTTCTATCTAATATTACTTTTTGGATCTTTCGATATCCTTTTTGAATTCTTAAAGAATCAAACAAAAAGTAGGATTGAAGAAAAAGAGATAAGTTTATCGTAGAAAAGAAATGAGGGCACGGTTTAGAGCACTGACCAGAGCACTGGCTCTAAACCTCTAAACTCTAAATCGTTTAGAGCAAGCTCAAGCTAAGAGTTTAGTTTTAGAGTGCCAGAGCCTAAATAGGTAATGTTTTCTAAAACTTGTCACTTTTTTCTTAAACTATCGTAATCGTTGCTTTTCCCAATCTGCTCATTTCTTAAAGGCTTTAATCAAAGATTTCCAACTTTAATACAATAATTTTTCTTTTCATATTCTTTTAAACTTATTTCTTTAACGTCAAAAAATGTTTAAAAGAGAAAAATCAAAAATCAGCAGACAGAAATGTGGCGGCAGCAAAAAATCCCATTCAATGACCCATCAATTCTGACTTTTTTCTATTTTGAACCCAATTCATTCCCGTTAAAAATAGGCAAACGAAAAATCCATACAGAAATATGAAATAATGACAAAATCGAGAGATTTTAACGCTTTTATGAAGCTTTCAAAGCTTTCAAAGCTATAAAAGCTATAAAAGTTATAAAAGCTTTCAAAAAAGGATTCTCTTTGAAAGTTTAACAAATTTTTTCCCTAGAATCACTTAGCGCTCAAAATTTGTAAACACACCCTTTCTAGAGCATTGAATTCTTGATTTTCTCTTGCAGCAACGGCTTCTCGTCTTACCGAAATCAGAATTCAGTGTGTTTACAACTTTGAGCAAGATACAGCCAAGATACAAGATCACTTTTCAAGCATTGGATCTTTAGCCTCATCTCGACCAACTCTAGATAAATCTAGTCTAAAATGCCGCAAGAATACATATGAGTGTAACTAGAGTTCAACTTTGACACCAGAGTAGCAGTCGGAGTCGGCTCAGTGAGCAGAGTGAGCTCAGTGAGCAATTCACCAATCCGCTTAGCTACCCGTTTAGCTATATGCTTAGCTTAGCTTAGCTATATGTCGTTTAGCTTAGCTACATGTCGCAAAACATCAGGATCAGCCACTCGACTAGAGTTTGAGAGAGTTTGAGCTCTGGCTTAACCTTGAGCGTTCTTCACTTTCACGATGAAGGCCAGCACTGAGGGTTGCTCAAAAGCGGTTGAAGTTCGAGTCACTGGCTCAGCTCAAAGATGTAAGCTAAACATGTCAACTCCACCAACCAAGTGACGCCATTTGAATAGTTGAACGGCTTCAAGTTAAGTCGAGCGATAAGTCTCAAAGATAAAAAGATGAGTCGGGCCAAGGCTACCAGCTGGGGAAGAGCTGGGGAAGAGCTGGGGAAGAGCTGGGGAAGAGCTGGGGAAGAGCTGGGGAAGAGCTGGGGAAGAAAGAAGTAAGCTAAGAGCTGGAAAGTACCCCAGCTCGCCGCCGTTGATCGCCAGATGCCCAAGAAGTTATAGAACCGACTAAACTGATTAAAATTCCGTAACAATTAGCTCTCCATACTCATGTAAACAATATTTGGCACAAAAGTTTTCAACATCTTGCTTAAAAGGCTTTTCTCGCGCAAATGCCATCATGAAATTGAAATCTGTTTATTTCTGTTTAAAATTGAAATTGAATTCTGTTTATTTTTATTCCAGCTGTGTCTATGGAATTTGCATTTTATGGGAAAGTTCCAGAGATTTTACTGGAAAACTCGCGATTTCATGTAACTTTTTGTCTCTCAGGTGACAGAGGCTTCATTTTCGTGCTTCTTTTATTAGATTACGGTAGTTTGGGCAGCTGATTTCTTTAGTCATCGATCTTCATCATGAGATCTATCGAATGAGGTATCACTCATCCCAAATGGGCACATTCCCTTGGCAGGGACAGGATTTCTGTTTCTGGAAACTCACTAGGAAATGGTGTCAAGTTAAGGTTTTAATGGGATCTAGTAGATATGGGAATTGAATTGAATAGAATTGGATAGAATTGGATAGAATTGAATAGAATTGAATTGAATCGATTCGGATAGAATTGAATTGAATCGAATAGAATCGAATCGAATTGAATCGAATTGGATAGAATTGAATTGAATTGAATCGAATTGAATCGAATCTAATTGAATTGAATTGAATCGAATTGAATCGAATTGGATAGAATCGATTCGGATTGAATTGAATTGAATCGATTCGGATAGAATTGAATTGAATTGAATTGAATCGAATTGAATTGAATTAAATAGAATAGAATTGAATCGAATTGAATTGAATTGAATCGAATTGGATAGAATTGAATCGAATTGGATAGAATTGAATTGAATTGAATCGAATTGAACCGAATTGAATCGAATAAAATAGAGTAGAATAGAATCGAATCGAATGGGATCGAATTGAATCGAATTGAATCGATTCGGATTGAATTGAATTGAATCGAATCGATTCGACTTTTTAAACTCGGAACACCGATTCGATTCAATCCGAATCGATTCAATTCGATTCAATTCTATCCAATTCAATTCTATTCTATCTAATTCAATTCAATTCAATTCAATTCTCTTCTATTCTATTCTATTCAATCCGAATCGATTCAATCAATTTGATTCTTCGATTCGACTTTAAAATTGAAATCAAATCGATTCGATTCGAGCCATTCCCATGTCTAGGATCTAGTGTATTATTTTTGTTTTAAATGCGAGTCTACAAAATGCCAACAAAATGGCAACAAAATGTCTTGCCAAAAGATGTGAATTCTTTTATTTATTACTTGCAAAAATTCCCGTGTTTCCGGCAGAAATTTGTTGAATTGAATAAAATAAAATAGCTTTGATGGAAACACTTTTCATGATTGAATCACATCAAAACAATGGGTCTCCTTGTCATTTCTTCTTCAAAACCCACAATGACCTCAGAAAATGATTGGGAAAAGTTCTTTTTTCAAATTCAAGTCACAATTTTTCACTCTTAAATTCATAAAATTGAAATTTGGAAACGTTTTTTGTATTTTTTACTTTGTTTTTGCTGTTTTTTGGCTGGAATTGAGCTTTTGTTTGCAGTTTTTTTTTGTTTGCGGTTGATTTGAATTGAGGTTGATTTTAGAAATTGATATGTCGTAGTCGATTATGAATGAGTGGATCTAGGAGCGTCCAACCATCAAGTATTTACTAACATTCAACGCAGAATCATTAATAATTATGTTAAATTTTTGAAATTAGAAAGATTGGATAAAAAGAAAAAAAATTAGAGCAAAAAAAAAAACTTTGTTCGAGAGAAAACTTTGAAGGCTCATAATTTTTTTTCTTTTTATCAAATCTTGCTAATTTAAAAAATTGAACATAATTATCAATGATTCTGCGTTGAATGATACAAAATACTTGATGGTTGGACGCTTCTAGACCTACTCATTCATAATCGGCTACGGGGGTCACGCCGATTTTGAATGAAACGTTGTAGCGCCGGCAATTTTTAACCTAAACTCACAAATTTGGTACCAATCAACGCAGAATTTAATTCGCTACAAGATGATATAATATTGTCCTCATACATTAAAGGCTTAAAGGGTTTGAGAAAAGATTTGCCTACTTAAAATTCTTTCTCTTTAGATTCGATCTTTGGCTTGATTTTTATCAAATTTCCCTTGTAAAATAGGAAAATTTACATAAAGCTTTGATAATTTGAAAGATTTTGATCATTTGAAAGATTTCCGAACAAAGGTCAATGATTTCTAGACATTTTTGTGCTATTTTCGACTTTCCAAGCATTTGGTCGTCTGTTCTTTTAATGTTTTCTTTGCAAAGAAATGCTTTATGCTTTAGGGGAACAGCTGCTTCTCGTCGAATTTTCTTTTTGATTGGCCATTTGACCAATTGCCGATTTGAAATGTGAAATGTACATAAAAATGAGTAAAAGAGGGATCAGGCGACCCTGGGATCCGAGATTTTCCCATGGTCAACACATCAACCCCAAAATCTACTCCAAAAACCATTTATCTCAACAAGTTTTCATTAAAATTCACTATTCTTTGTTTTCATTTGATAGATTGCTTAATTATCTATCGATTGAAATCAAAATGAAAGCTATGAATCAAAATGAAGTGGTCTAAATGACAGCTAAAAGGCTTTAAAACTAGGATCGCCTTGAGCAGACAATGCTCAACTGTTCGTCTTCTTCTTCTTTCAAGTTCTACTCAATCATTCACTTTATTCTAATAGATTGCCTAATTACCTATCGATTGAAATCAAAATGAAAGCTTTATGTGGTCTAAATGATAGCTAGAAGGCTATAAAACTAGGATTGCCTTGAGCAGACAATGCTCAACTGTTCGAATCATCTTCTTTCAAGTTCTACTCAATCATTCACTTTATTCTAATTGATTTTAACTGATTTTAACTTTATTTAAATGTTTTATTGTACAATTAGAGCAATTGGAGTATATTGTATAGAGAAATTAATATTAAATTTTGATATTGAATCGAATTGATCGAAACTTGATCAAAAGGCGGGCATTTGGCCAACCTTTGATCGTCTATAACTTTGTTTAGAGATAATAATATCGTTAACTTTTTATATCTTTATAAAGAGGAGACTTCAGGCTTTCAAGTGAGACAAAATAGAGGTTGATTGGATGAAGGAATCTCGAGAGAATCGATAGACAAAGTAGACAGATCGATAGAGAATATTCAGATCGAATCGTTCTTTCAATTTCAATTCTCTGCTGTTTAAGTGATTGAAAGCTGAACAGAATGAAGCAAAAAATAAAGAAGCTAAATTCCAATCAAAAATTCACAAAAAAAAGAGCAGCTATCTATCTAAAGGATTGCGAGCGATTGCGCACAAAGAACACGAGTTTAATCGGGCTTTAATTGAGGTTTAATCGGGGTTTATATGGGGCTTATATGGGGTTTATATGGGGTTTAATCGGTTAAACTCAGTTAAACTAAAGCTTGGTCTAGGTTTGGTCCAGGGACAAGAACCAGAATAGGTCCAGAATAGGTCCACAATAGTATTGGGTTGATGCATAATTATCCGGACTTCTTTTTGCGTGCTTGTATCTTTTTTGTTTTGAAAGCTTTTGTCACTTTTTTAAATATTCGTTACTTTAGTGAACAAAATGCGTTCGACAATCATATCCATCTTCGCCATATCATGCTCTACCACTTCGAAAAGGGATGGTCTGCCGCAGAGTCGTTTCGCGATCTCAAAGAACTGGAGAAGCCCCAACGGACTACCACGTCAATCGATCGCTCAAAAATTGGCAAACAAATAAGATCTACAACGATTTGGATGACTTGATAGACGATGTTAAAGCGTGGATTGCCTCCAAAGATCGTTTATTCTTCGCTCGTGGAATCGATCGTCTTCCAAGCAAATGGCAATCAGTTATTGATGTAGGCGGTGAATATGCTTCAGAATAATCAATTAAACATATTTTTCTAACTATTTATGTTATTTTTTGTTAAATAAAATCATTTATAAAAGAAGTCCGGATAATTATGCATCAACCCAATACTATTGTAGCTGCAGTAAAGCAGTAAGCAGTCCTGCAGTAAAGCAGTAAGCAGTCCTGCAGTAAAGCAGTAAGCAGTCCTGCAGTAAAGCAGTAAGCAGTCCTGCAGTAAAGCAGTAAGCAGTCCTGCAGTAAAACAGTAAGCAGTCCTGCAGTAAAGCTAGGCCAAACCCGACCGAACCTTTCCAGCTTCACCCTCGATTTCCCTGTTTATTCAAATTTTAGTTTAATCAGTCGTAACGTTTAAATGAATTCGGAAATTCAGCAAACTTATTTGGAAAACCCTCAATTATAATATGTATTGTGTGAATCTCTCGATTTATTGTTTACAAGTCACGAAAAATTCCCTTTCTCTGAATGATTTTCTCTCTTTTGATTTCTCTCTTTGATTTCTTTATCACCTTTTTTCCCACTTCCGTTTTCCCCATCTCTTTTCCATTTTTTGATCACTTTAAATAATCACACGAGCTGGTTTTAAGCAAAAAAAAAAAAAAAGTTATCAGATAAGCTAAGAATTGGAAAAAATATTAGAAAAGCTAAGAAAAGCAAATAAAAAAAAAATGTTAAGCCGTGATTGACTGATTTTTTTGAGTGTTCTTTAGTGGAAAAGTTGGATTTTAATTAGACAACTGAATAGCTTTAAGCTTTAAGAAAGGGTTTAAGAAGCTCTTTAAGAAAGAAAATCTTTCTTCTAACACATTTTCTCATTTCTAAACCGTGTATCTTTTTGACCGTAATCTTTGTTTTTTCAATCCTTTGTTTTATTCAATCATTTTATTCAATCATTTCATTCAATTCTTTTATTCAATCATTTTATTCAATTCTTTCAATTCAATCCTTTTATTCGTTTGGTGATAGATCCGGGGGTCAAACCGGGATCCTGTGGACCGTAAGAAAGCTCGCTAACGGCGCCACGGGGTCGTTGGAATCCTTTTATTCAATCATTTTATTCAATCATTTTATTTGTTTGGTGATAGATCCGGGGGTCAAACCGGGATCCTGTGGGCCGTAAGAAAGCTCGCTCACGGCTGCGCCACGCGGTCGTTGGAATCCTTTTATTCAATCCTTTCAATTCAATCCTTTGTTTTATTCCTTTAAAATCCTTTAAAAGCCCCCACAGTTTCTTTTTTAATCGAGTTATTAAATTGTGGAACATTTTACCCCCTCATGTTCGTGATATTTCCACCTTGGCTAGATTCAAAGCCGCAATTTCGGCAATTGATTTGACTGCTCTGTGAGTCTTTCTTGAGGTATCCATTTATCTTTTGGGTGTGTTTTGAGTGGTGTCCCGGGTAATTATTGTGATGTTGTCTTGTCGCTATTCAACTGAATAAAGCATATATATAAATATATATATATTCAATCCTTTTATTCAATCCTTTTATTTTTTCAATCCTTCAATCCTACTTTTTTTCTAATTCTATATTGGTTAAAGAATATCGAATTATAAAAAAATAGATAGATTAAATAAAAATCGAGAAAAGATTATGGTAGAAAGAGAAACGTTCTAGATAAAAGAGGAAATCTTTGCTTTCTTTTAACAATTTTAGCGCACTTGCTTTCCTCCATTCTCTCCTCGATTTCAGTTCCACTCTTTTCATCGCCATTTCGTTGATTTCCCCAAAACAACTCGCCTAATTTGACTGTTTACTCATTTTCAAAGTTTCCCAGGTTTTTCGGAAAGTTTCGCTACTTCCTCATTGCTTGAAAGTTGTTGACTTTGATAATGAAATTGAAAATGATAAAGAGAAGCTTCTAGAAAGAAATTTTTGCCTGGTTCTAGAATGAAAAAATAATTTGCGACCAAAAACAGGAGAATGCAAAGAAGTGGGCTGAGACCGGAACCGAACCCGGCACCAATCGATTTCGATTCCGGCAAACTATCCACTAGGCCACGCGTAGACATTTGCAGGCCGGGCAATTTCGCCTTAAGACCTTTGCAAGCAATTTTTGATCGAATGATTGCACTTTATTAGATGGTCCAATACCCAATCTAAACCTTAATTTTCAAAGTAACACTTTTTCTATGATATAAGCGCATCTTTTTTCGCATGCCATCATGCCATCATAGCCGAGTGGTTAGGAGTCTTGTCTCCTAGTCAAGACCCCTGTATTCTAGTCGCGGGTTCGATCCCAGCGGCTAGGAATATAGCTCTTATTCTGTCTGTATACATGGGTTTCTTCTTTGCAAAATCTTTAAGGGTATTAGTATTAGATTAGTATTATTATATTAAAATATTGACGAACTTTGACAAAAATGAGGACCTGTGAAAAGAAAAGCAATAGACCAATAGAAAAGCTTCTAACTTCTTTCAAATCTACCGGATTGACATGATCTATAGCTCAAAAAATAGAGAATGTTAAGAGCTTTCGAATGGAATAAAGCATATCGAAAAATATGAATCCTAAAGAGAGTTACAGTGGTTTGTAGTTACTCGATTGCTTCGACTACGCGCGAGTACGGTCCGTTTCGTCGCTGGACCCCCAGAAACCACTACGCGACTCCATTTCGAGTTAAACCACTGTAACTTTCTTTAGCATTCATATTTTTCGATGTGCTTTAGTCCATTCGAAAGCTCTTAAAATTCTCTATTTTTTGAGCTATAGATCATGTCAATCCGGTAGATTTGAAACAAGTTAGAAGCGTTTCTATTGTCACTGGTTGTCATTTTTGTAGTTAATAATGCTCATATCTATTTTGTACCGCGAATATCACTTTGCGATATACATTGTACTATGTGCACTCCAAAAATACCCCCTCTCCATCACTTTTAATTGAAATTTTCGTATACACGCTTTCGTTTTTTTTCGCATTTTCGTATCCGTTCAAATCTTTGTACTTTAAACATTTTTCATTCAGTTTTCTTTTATATAAAATTCATTTGATGTTTATGTGAATGTTTCATTCATTCAAAAAACCGATAGCCGAATATTTTGACGCTTTTTGAGAAGGGGAAACAAAAAAAACGTCAAGAAAAATTGCGGCCGAAATGGGAATGATCGACTTTGTTCAAATCATTTCATTTTTTTTGAAAGCTTGATCGTAAACCCTTGTCACTTTAAACTATTCATTTGCCTAAATTCTTAAAAATTGCCATGATTCCGGCAATTTTCCTTGATATCTTGCTATTTGATATCACAAAACTCTTTACTTATTAGCTTTTTCTCATTTTCATTTCACCATTTACTTGCGACCTTTTCCCGAGAAAATCCCGGGTTGGCGCTTTAAAGCGTGGTAAAATACCGTGTCCCTCCAATTTGCGCGAAATTTCATTTTCGTTCATTTCATTTTGTTCTTTTTAAACCCTATTTTGTTTTTTCAAACCCAATAATTTTAAAAAGCAAATCCACCATCTTATAGAGCTCGTTTCAAGCTTTCAGAATCATTATAACATTTCTAGTCTACGATGGAAAGCCTCCGAGTTATAGGCTCTTCAAAGATGGAGAAAAATTCGTGAAGTGATTAATCGATGATCTTTTTTTCCAGTACTGTATATAAAATTTCACTCACCCCTTTCCCCTCAAACAAACAGCGGGAAACTCTAAATACTTGCACGAGCTAGAGAAATAGAACTAGAGAACAAGAACTAGAAAATTTCTTCTTTTTTTTTTTATGATATTTTTTGCCTACCTTTTTTTCCGATCTCAATTTTTGTTTATTGGTCTTTGTTTGAGAAAAGAAAATTGAGGCAAAGAGAAGTTAATTATGCGAAATTGCGGAATTTCGAGTAATGAAAATGAAAAGAAAGGAAAGGGAAAACTGGCGAACGAATTGGAAAATGGGGGAAATTTTTAGAACTTAGATTTTGATATCAATATATAAGCTTATCGCTTTTACCCTAAATCCAAGCATTTTGAATGGTCTAGAACTTTGCTTAGAGATAATAATATACTGTAAATACTGTAATAGTACCCCACACCGCCCTCGTACAGTCGCGTAGTCGCAAAAGTTTTTTAGTATTTTCATTTTTTTCAAAGCGCTGAGTAGTCTAGCTTTGAACGAGTTTTTCTCGACACTGGTTTATGCTACAATGCGCGTATAAGTATCAAAAAATAGCCCTGAATTTCAGCTATTTTTTGATACCTATGCGAGCATTGTAGCATAAACCAGTGTCGAGAACAACTCGTTCAAAGCTAGACTACGCAACACTCCGCATCGTCATTATGGGGATGGGGTATTACAATATTTACGGTAGTTAATTTTTCTATTTTTGTAACGAGGAGACTTTAGACTTATAAATATCAAATAGAGATTGATTTGATTTGACTGACTCTAGCTCGTTTTCTCATTTTGTCAATTTTTATAAAAAACTGCTAATAAAATTGCTCAGGAAAAATGGATTTAATTATCGTTTTTATAGTTGATAATCGTTTTGTCTTGCTTTCAGATCAAGATTCAATCGCTAGATCTGGTCAAAAGTCAGAGTTTGCAGAGTTGGCTTAGGATTAGGCTCAGGCTCAGGCTTAGGCTTAGGCTTAGGGGCAGGCTTAGGCTTAGGCTTAGGCTTATGATTAGGCTTAGGCTTAGGCCTCAATTTCCCTGGACAATAATCTAACTCAAATGCCATATTGTTCGATTCTCATGAGAATCAATAGTCCAATCAATCTAGTGTCATTATTGCATTAGTTAGTGTCAATTTAGTATCATTTGAAAGCCTAAAGTCTCCTCTTTATAAAGATATAAAAAGCTAACAATATTATTATCTTTGAGCAAAGTTATAGACCATTAAAGTTCATTGATTCAAATGCCCGGACTTCGGTCAAGATTCTCAAAACAAAGCTGGACAATTTAACAGTAACATTCTTTGGGTAATTGAGCTCTGGGTAATTGATTTGGGTATTGGTTTGGGTAGATTTGGGTAGATTTGGGTATTGATTTGGGTATTGGCTTGGGTATTGGTTTGGGTAGATTTGGGTAGATTTGGGTATTGATTTGGGTATTGGCTTGGGTATTGGTTTGGGTAGATTTGGGTAGATTTGGGTATTGATTTGGGTATTGGCTTGGGTATTGGTTTGGGTAGATTTGGGTAGATTTGGGTATTGATTTGAGCAATTGATTTGACTAATTGAGCTTTGGTTAGCTTTTTCAAGAGATTTTTAGTATTCAGCGAGAAGTTGAAGCGATTCTATTGTAGATTGTATTGTAAATTCTTCGGTTTTTCAATTCCTCTCCCATCTTTCCCAATCATTTGCTCACATTTCGAACTTCTCACTTTTCTTCTTTTATTTTCCCCTCATCGATTTCGCTTTTAGTCATTTCCTCATGAAAACAAGGGTGAAAAAAATCGTGTTTTGTTGCAATTCTGCCTCACAAAATGGCTCTTTGTTTCGGCAAATTTGCAAACGAATCGACCTCTAGTTTGATTTAGAAGTAAAAGAAGAAATAAACGTTTTTTATAATACGATAAATTTCTAAGAATCGAATAGATATGTTTATTATCTAAAATAGACTAATAAGTTTCTAAATTTCTCTAAAAAGTAAAAAGTTAGATCAATTAAACTCGAGTAGATTGGTAGATTTGGCAAATTGTTGCCTCTTTATCGGTGCTTTATCGGTGCTAGATCAGCTAGATCAGCTAGATTTAACAGTTAGATAGAAAAGATCAAAAATAGGTTGAAAATTGGACGCTTTATTTTACAACGACGCTTTCATTCAAGATCGGTGCGATCTCCTGTAGCCGATTATGAATGAGTGGATCTAGACGCGTCAAGTCAAGGATCTAGACGCTAGACCATCAAGTATTTGATGTCATTCAACGCAGAATTATTGATAATTATGTGCAATTTTTGAAATTAGAAAGATTGGATACAAAGAAAAAAAATTAGAGCAAAAAAAACTTTGTTTGAGAGAAAACTTTGAAGGCTCGTAATTTTTTTTCTTTTTATCCAATCTTTATAATGGAAAAAATTGAGCATAATTGTCAATGATTCTGCGTTGAATGACACTAAATACTTGGTGGTCTAGCGTCTAGATCCTTGACTTGACGCGTCTAGATCCACTCATTTATAATCGGCTACGGGAGATCGCACCGATCTTCAAAAAAACGTTGTAGCGCCCAATTTTCAACCTATGTTTGATCTTTTCTATTTAACTGTTAAATCTAGCTGATCTAGCACCGATAAAGCACCGATAAAGAGGCAACAATTTGCCAAATCGACCAATCTACTCGGGTTTAATTGATCTAAACTTTTTAGAGAAACTTAGAAACTTTCAAAGTGTCTTTATGTCTTTCAAAGAAAAGATGGAATTTTATGAAGTATTTTATTCAAAAGTTTAAGTTAGTTGTTTGGCCATCAGGCTTCCATATTTCCATTATTTTAAACTCTTAAATACCTCTTCAAAAGTTATCACCCTTTTTCTAAAAAGAAGAATTTCTTTGACACTTGTGTGTGCTTATTTTCGATCCAATCTTGTAAGAAAAGATGGCAGAAAAGGGAAAGGAGGGGAAGAAGGGGAAGAAGGGGAAGAAGGGGAAGAAGGGAAAGAAAGGGAAGAAGGGGAAGAAGGGGAAGAAGGGGAAGAAGGGAAAAATGGGCAAGAGATGGGTGATTTATCCGCTCATTCTTAAGTGAAAAGGGTATCCTTTCCACTCTCCCCTCTTCCCCTCTTTCCTATTTAGATCAATCTACTTTCTCTCTAAAAAATCGTTCTTTTTCTCAGTCTACTCATTTTTTTTTTCTTTCACATTTCTTTACTGATCTACTACAAGACTTTTTAAACAAGTAAACAAGTAATCTGGGTTACAGCAGAGATTGCTAGAAACCTTTGAATTATTGCTTTAAATCAAATGGCTTGCTATTACTTGTTCTACTGTAGGATTACAGTACAGTACAGTAGGATTACTACTGTTCTACTGTACCATAGATGTTTTGAGCTAAAGTGCTCTCTTCTAGTTCATTTTCTAAAACTGTATCTGCTGACCAATCACAAGCTATAGATCTTTCGACGCAGAATTTCACACTGATTCCGAATCTGCTTTCCGTTTCTGCTATGGAACACTTTGTCAAATGTTATACGCATTTAAAGTTTTGCACGGATTTCAAAATTGTGAACCGTTTCTATCAAAACGCGACCATAGAACCCTGTCTTTCGAGAGCTGAAGGGTTACAGCGGTGGCCGAGTGGTAGTGGGCTTCGGGTCTCTAGCACGATCTCTGGGTCTCTAGAGGTCTCTAGCACGATCTCTGGGTCTCTAGGGGTCTCTAGCACGATCTCTGGGTCTCTAGGGGTCTCTAGCACGATCTCTGGGTCTCTAGGGGTCTCTAGCACGATCTCTGGGTCTCTAGGGGTCTCTAGTACGGTCTCTAGATCGAGTCCGGTAGCTGACTGTCTTTGCTTTTTATCAAAACGCGACCATAAAACCCTGTCATTCCGGAGACGACGGATGATAGCGGTGGCCGAGTGGTAGTGGGCTAGGATGAGAGGCGGCGGGTCTCTAGCACGGTCTCTGGTTCGAGTCCGGTAGCTGACTGTCTTTGGTTTTTTTCCGATTTTTTTAGACTGATAATAGAGAAGCTCAAGCTTCCCCAATACTTTTGACCTGATTCCAGTTTTCAAATACTATACTAGCACGTCTCTATCTTGTCTAAAAGCTGCACAAAAAAAGATAACACTTTTCAAAGAAACGCTTTAAATCACGTTTTTATGGCCTGTTCAAATCTAGCCGATTACTCATTTGACATTTAAAAAACTTGATTTTTCATAATACTTTCCATCATAATCCAATTCTCATCCAAACGCACATCGTCTGGTGCACGAAAGTGTTCGATATAAGATGAGAACTAGAAACTTTCCATGATAAATCAGCTGACTTTTGATGATCAGAGATTTCTCATTTCATAAAAAGCAAATAAGGAAGTAGAATATCTCTTTCAGCTAAATATCTCTTTCAATAACTTCTCTAAAAGCTAGAAAATTTTTCTTTTCTTTTCTAAAAGTTATTTAGCTGAAAAGAAGGAAGAAATTTAGTCGAAATTTCATTGAAATTTCTCGGCGATGGGCCGGTCGGTTCCACCAAGCATTGCCACATTTTTGCGGGGAAACTAAGGAAATTTCTCGATACTCAAATAAACACAACAATTTTGTTAGATCGATCTTTAGCATTTCTGCAAGATAACCAATACAAATTCTCGATTTTCATTGCTTTTTTTCTTGATTCTGATGATCAATTGCAAAGCCTGGGCTTCTCGGTTCGGTTTAGATCGAGGTCCAATTGGTAGATCCAATAAAATTCCAAATCCTGTTAAACTATTCTGTTACTTGAACAGTAGCCAACTGAGCCAACTTGACAAAGCTTTGCTTGAATAGCCTACTTATAAGCGAGAGTTGTATGTCTCTCCATTCCGCTGTTTTAGATTCTGTCTCTCCATTTGTGTCAAATTGCTGGATGTCTACCGTATTTATCTACCGTAATCGTCCGTCTGTCTTTCTGTCTGTCTTTTTGTCTGTCTTTTTGTCTTCTTTTGTCTGTCTGTCTGTCTTTTTTTGTCTCTCCGTTCCGCTGTTTTAGAATTTGTGTCAAATTGTTGCTGGGATATCTACCGTAATCGTCCGTCTGTCTTTCTGTCTGTCTTTCTGTCTGTCTTTTTGTCTGTCTGTCTTTCTGTCGGTCTTTCTGTCTGTCTTTTGTCTGTCTTTTGTCTGTCTGTCTGTCTTTTTGTCTGTCTGTCTTGTCTCTCCGTTCTGCTGTTTTAGAATTTGTGTCAAATTGTTGCCGGGATATCTACCGTAATCGTCCGTCTGTCTTTTGTCTGTCTGTCTGTCTTTTTTTGTCTCTCCGTTCCGCTGTTTTAGAAAATAACGTCAGTTTGAAAATTTGACTATTATATCCAAAATTTTATGTACTTTCCAAAAATCGAATTAGTTTTGTGGGTTAGACGGGCGATTTTTTGGTAAAAACGCGGTTTATGAGCCAGCGTATCCGAGTGGTCTAAGGCGTTGTTTGGCGAAAAAGAGGGAACTCTTGGTTCAACCTCGAATCTTTTTTTTAATGTTTTGAACAAATTGGAAATAAATTGGAATTAATCCTTTAAACTAGACTTCGGAAAACAAAACCAAAACCAAAACCAAAACAAACCAAAACCAAAACAAAACCAAAACCAAAACCAAAACCAAAACTAACCAAAACTCGCCAATATCTCGCGACTGGGAGGAGCTAGCGAAAATCTGTTTGCAGATTTGAAATCAGCATCCAAAAATCTATCCCATAGGCTATTTTTTGTTTCGAAATTTCGAGGTCGTGTTTTGGTCCTTTTTTCGGCCGCGAGATTTTGTGGAGTGAGAAAAAGTGAAAGGCAAATTTGCATTTTAAATTAAAATTTGCATTTTACAATTTTAAATTTACATGTTAATTTATATGCAAATTAAGTTTTGGTTTGTTTTGGTGCTTTGCTTTTGGTCTGTTTTGGTTTTGGTTTTGTTTGCCGAACTCTACTTTAAACTAGCGATTATAAAAATAGATTAAGATCAATCTCCGTTAAGCAAGAAATCGATTCGTAATTTTTAAAAGGGTTTTTATCAAGTTTAAAAGAGTTTTTATAAAGTTGAAAGTGAATTAAACGTTTTCGAAGTCAAATTTATCTAATTTTAGTCAATTTTATCTAATTTTAGTCAATTTTATCTAATTTTAGTCAAATCTATCAAAAAGTTTGATTCTTACTATGAAAACGGAGAATTTTCTCTTAAAAAACTGTTTGTTTTCTCTCTGTTTCGATAATAATTTAAAGGCTTCTTTAATATAAAATTTCAAAAACCCTGCAACCAAAACGGATTCTCCAAAAACCCCAAAAAAGAAGGCGTTCCCATAATGAGGCTTTCTCAATTCTGATAACAAAAATTTGCTTTGTTTGCTTTTTTTTTTGGAGAAGATATGACGAGGAGAAAAGAAAAGAAATAGAGAAAAGAAAAACGTGGTTAAAGAAGAGGAGATCGCGAATGAAAAATGGAAAAGAAAAAGAAAAAAAAATGGAGTTTTGCGGAAAATTGAGATAAGTTGTAGAGGGGGAAAGGTGATAAAGATTTGGAATGAATTTCAGAATTTGCAAGTTGTTTATTAGTTTTTTCGGGTTTTTGCTTCCTCTTTGTGCGTATTTTGATTTCAAACCCTTGTAAACGTACTCCTTCTAGTGCGCTGAAGATTGAGCAATTGAATTGAGCCTTTTCTGAGCGTTTCCAGTGTGCCAGATGGACAATGATTGCAGGAAACTTTGTGTACTTTGCTCACTGGTAAACGTACGCTTTTTGGCGCTTTGATTTTCATCATTTTCTCTCAGATTTCGGGAGAAAAAGGGAAATTTGACGCACCAGAAAGGGTGTGTTTACAATTTTCAATACAAATCAAAGCACAACTCCAATTCCGCTGAGTCACTCACTGAGTCCACTGGTCTCCCCCTGTAGGTAGGTAGGCCGACCAAAAGGAACTATCTATTTTGACCATGTGCCAGAAAGCGAGCGATTATGCGGCCGCACAAAGAACACTGCGCCATTCATCGGCCTTCCCCTGTAGATAGGTAGGCCGACCAAAAGGAACTATCTATCTTGACGATGTGCCAGAAAGCGAGCGATTACGCGGCTGCACAAAGAACGCACAAATACTTTACAGGGATTCTTCTTTTGCTTTCTAGATGGCTTAAAAAGAAGCTACTCAGCTATAAATTTGTACCCTGGGGTTTTCAAGGTCGCCGAATCGATTGGAGAGATTTATTTATTGAATCTACCAATTGGAATTCGGTTTTGATTGATTAAAAGTGATGAATAGGCTACTTTGAAAGTTTGGCTTGACTCGATTTTATGTTTCGTTGGAGATAAGTCAAGCTGGCTTATCTGACAGTCAATCTGGCTTAAATCCAAGTTTATTATATGAAGATTTATCAAGAAAGCGTGAATAAATCGGTTCCAATCGGCTCTTGCGACTAGATTTATCCGATTTCAACATTTTCACAACAAACAAAAGCTATTTAGTTTATAAAAACAATTAGAAAATTAAATTTGTTGTCAGTCCCGCAATTCTCGAATTTCTAAATGATGATCTGATCGAAAACCCTTTCTCCTTGCATTCAATTCATTGTTTTCCCAGCTGTTCCCCTTTCATTTTCTCTTTTTTTTTCTATAACTTTTTGTTTTTTTTATCTTCTTTTCCCTTTCCCTTGTTCATTTTAAATATAAATTTACGTGATTGAAATTGTTGGAGTCAAGGGGAATTGTTGGAGTGATGTGAGAAGTGATGTGAGAAGGGATCGTCTTCTTTTAGAGCCAGAAAAGTGAAGCCAGAGTTCCCTTTTTTCTGGATACAGAATTCTTGATATATAGTGAACTTTGGATTTGTAGTCGGTTCGTGCAAAATGAGCCAGATTTATCTAATCAACAGCTTGATCTGATCCTTGTAGACAGAGCCTGAGCCTAAGCCTTGGCCTAAGCATAGGCCTAAGCCAGACTGTGAGCTGGATCACTTTACATCAGCCAGGTCAAGGTCCAGGTTCAAGCCACACCTCCCCAAACCAGCAGTTCAGGCCTGACTTCTCCTGGTTTGAATCTTTTTATGGACTACAGCAAAGCTAGGTCTAAGCCTAAGCCTATCCCTAAGCCTAAGCCTAAGCCTAAGTCTAGCCTATCCCTAAGCCACCCCAGCTAAGCCTGCCCATCCCTAAGCCTAAGCCTCAGCCTTAGCCTAAGCCTCAGCCTTAGCCTAAGCCTAAGCCTAAACCTAAGCCTATACCTCTAGCTTTGCCTGAATCCTTCAATTAGACTTGGCTTCTGTCTTGACCTGACGTAGTGTAGCGTACTTTCTGACGAATTGTCAAGTTCCAAATAGGCTGCAGTAAAGCCAGGCCGAAGCCAAGGATTTTAAAGCATTTGGCTTTTGATCTAATCCAGAAAAATGCTTTTGAACTTTTAGAAAAATCCAAGAATTATTCTAAACTTGTTCTTTGTAGTTTGCTTTCTGCTTTTAGTATCTAAAAGATCTTAAACGGATTCGGTGTGCCAGATGGCTAGTGATTACAATTTCCGATAGTTTACTTTATGCTGATAAAAGTCTTGTGGACTGGTGACTTTCTGGTGGACTTAATTCTTTGTTTTTTCTCGCGATACGAGCTCATTTACGAAGATGAACAAGATAAACGAAGAGCAGAAAGGAGGAGGCACTAGAAAGGATGGGTTTATAATTAATATAATTAATATATTTTTGAGTATAAACCCCGCCGCTTAGTCACGGATTTAATAGAATGTTTGAAAATTATAAACGGCAGGCAATCTATCCCTCTTTTTCGAGATTTATTCAAAGTTAATCCCACGGTTAGTTCTTTCGTTTTAAAAATTCCAGTCACCTCCATTAAGTTTGTGTAAAACTCTTTTCCAATAAGAACTGTCAGAATTTGGAATTTGGAATCGACTTCCCAGAGTTCCAGAGTTCCAGAGTTTTGAGAGAGTCTCGAAATCTTTCAATTATTTGTAGATGATGTTGATCTTGAAGCTCTAGCTTGAACTATAGCTTGAACTCTAGCTTGAACTCTAGCTGGAAGCTCTAGCTTGAAGCTCTAGCTTGAACTCTAGCTTGAACTCTAGCTGGAAGCTCTAGCTTGAAGCTCTAGCTTGAACTCTAGCTTGAACTCTAGCTGGAAGCTCTAGCTTGAAGCTCTGCTTGAACTATAGCTTGAACTCTAGCTTGAAGCTCTAGCTTGAAGCTCTAGCTTGAAGCTCTAGCTTGAAGCTCTAGCTTGAACTCTAGCTCTAGTGGATCCTTGACGTTTTCTGTGCTACCCGGAAGGTTAGCGGTTGGAAACGGAAAGGTTGGTATATGAGAAAATGCCCGCTTCTCGAGGCGCCCCGTAGAGAGCCGACTTCTATGCCGAATTATAACACTAATAGTTTAAACTCAAAGACAAGGGAGTTACAGACGCGCGAAAGTGAAGCGAAGTGACGATCGTTTTTCAAATATGATATTTCATTGTCCAGTGCTGTACGTCAAAGTCTATTTTATACATATTTTTGTTTATTTTCATTGTTTTTAATGTCTATTTTTCAATATTTCGATTAATTTTCCCCCAAAATCCAAACATGTTATTCAAAAAAAAAACATTTATATTTTCATATATATTTTTTAATTAAATTTTTTTCATTTTTATAAATGTACATAGATATTTTAAAAATTTTATTCAAAAACATATCAAAAAAACGATGAAAAATTAGCTATAACTATTCTTTTTTAAAGGGAATCTAAGGGAAATTTGAGCCAATTACAAGCAAAAAACCCTTGCCCCCATTTTTTTTGATAATATTCTCTGGTACATTCTTTTGCACATTCTTTTGTACATTCTTTTGTACATTCTTTTGTAGAATGAAATTTAGCGTTGAATATTTGAGAATTTCTTAAATCTATATGATTATTATTAGATTTATTTGCTTATATATGCTTTAGATGGAAATTAGCCTCGATATTTTCAATACGGTTCCAATACGGTTCCAATACGGTTCCTTTTAAAGATCCAATACGGTTCCAATACAGTTCCAATACGGGTCCTTTTAAGGATCCAATACGGCTCCAATACGGTTCCTATTTTGATCCAATACGGTTCCAGTACGGTTCCAATACGGTTCCAAGACGGTTCCAATACGGTTCCTTTTAAAGATCCAATACGGTTCCTTTTAAAGATCCAATACGGTTCCTTTTAAAGATCCAATACGGTTCCAATACGGTTCCAATACGGTTCCAAATACGCTTCCAATACGGTTCCGATACGGTTCCAATACGGTTCCTTTTAAAGATCCAATACGGTTCCAATACGGTTCCAATACGGTTCCAAATACGCTTCCAATACGGTTCCGATACGATTCCAATACGGTTCCAATACGGGTCCTTTTAAGGATCCAATACGGTTCCAATACGGTTTCTATTTTGATCTAATACGGTTCCAGTACGGTTCCAATACGGTTCCTATTTTGATCCAATACAGTTCCAATACAGTTCCTATTTTGTACGGTATACGGTTACGGTTCTTCCGTTTATCGACCTCTTTAAAAAGCTTTAAAAATTGATTTAAAAGCTCTTTAAAAAGCTCTTTACTAGCTAGCTTTCTTTTAGCTTTTCTTTTCTTTTAGCTTTCTTTTAGCTTTCTTTTAGCTTACTTTTAGCTTTAAGCTTGCGTAGCTTTCTTTTAGCTTTTCTTTTCTTTTAGCTTTCTTTTTTTTCTTCTAATAAACCAAGTTTTAGTGATTAGAGACACTTTTTGTGAGCGCAAATGAAGTGAAACTCTTTGAGAAGCGATTTGTCTGAAGAGTGCAAGAGATACATTCTTTAGATACACCCTGGGGGAGGCTGGGGAGGTTGGAGGGAGACTGGGAGAAGACTGGGAGAAGACTGAGAGAAGACTAGTGTTACCCTACCCTCTCCCCTTTCTTCTTCAGCTTGCCTACGTCACGTTTCACCACCCCCAGCCATGTAGCTGTCTCTAGTCATCAGTAGTTCTTTCGTTTGCAAACTTTGCTGTAAAATTTGATGTATTCTATTGTTTAACAAATTTGCGATGATACGAATGACCGAATCGACTTGCTAATGGCGATTGCTGTATTTTCTCTAATCGTACCCAGAGCTGCCTAAATTCCTCGAAATCTCGAGAACCGCTTATCAGAGCCTATCGATGTGGGGTCGGAAAATGTAGCTGACGATGAGATCTAGTGGGGGATTTGAGTGTTGAGCTTCTGGGAAAACTTTGAAAGCCGTAAATAGTCATCAACTCGGCTCAACTGGGTTCACTACTATTAGAGAAAATACGGGTTTTTTTGATGACAACTAAGCTTTTTAAGGACTTTTTCATTTATTTCGCAGAAAGTTATGATTTTGTGCTAGCTTTCAAGAGGAGATTCAGCGCTATCGAATGACTAGAATAGTTTAGTTTATCTTTGAAAGTTCATCAAATTGAAAACAGTCAACGACTACGCGACTGTACGTCAAAAAGGCCGCTGCGAATGTTTTAAGAGCTACAAAACACAGTTGAGCACATTTGTATGCGAAAAAAACGCCGAATACGTTACTGTACGTCAAAAAGACGCCGAATACGCAGCTGTACGTCAAAAGGATGCCGAATACGCTACTGTACGTCAAAAAGACGCCGATTGCCGGCGAGAGGAGTCGAACCTGCGACCTCTCCTCCTTTTTGTTTGAGAGACGCACGCGTTAACCACTCGGTCATGCACCTGGCGTAGTGGGAGCGCACCTTTCTCTAGCTCGCTAGACCCGAGTTCGACTCCCGCCCGAGTTAGCACTTTTAGTTTTTCATGAATTTAAAAACATGTTGTATAACAAGATGGGATTCTAAGTTAGTTTAACTGAGCCCAGTGAGCCGTTTCAAATGACCTATAGTTAGTTTAACTATAGGTCATTTGAAACAGCTCACTGGGTGACACAGTTGACACAGACAAACAGGCAGACACTGCTTTTTTATCTAGTAGATATTAGGCGTTTCGAATGGAGTAATGTCAATCGGTAAATTCATTATTTCGGAAATAGCTTATAAGATAGAGTTTCTAAAGAAAGAGAAATGGAGAAAGGGATTTATAAAGGAAAATATTAAAGGAAAACGATTGGATTAGGGTATTCAATCTAGATTAGGGTATTCAGTCTAGATTAGCTGGATTACGGTGTTCAATCTAGATTAGGGTATTCAATCTAGATCAGCTGGATTACGGTGTTCAATCTAGATTAGGGTATTCAATCTAGATCAGCTGGATTACGGTGTTCAATCTAGATTAGGGTATTCAATCTAGATCAGCTGGATTACGGTGTTCAATCTAGATTAGGGTATTCAATCTAGATCAGCTGGATTACGGTGTTCAATCTAGATTAGGGTATTCAGTCTAGATTAGCTGGATTACGGTGTTCAATCTAGATTAGGGTATTCTGCTATTTTGTAGAAAACGTTAGTCGTGAGTTTATAAAATCGCTTTCCTTTCTTTTGCAATTTAATATTTTGTTTTATAAATCCTTTTCTGCTGCTTTATCCCTTTCTCCATTTCTCTTTCTTTTTCTTTCAAATTTTCTTTAGCGGTTCCGTCTAATCGTTCCTTTTTTTTATTCATATCTTTTTCTCTTTTTTCTCTTTTTCATTTTCATTTCCAAATATCATCTGTTATTTTATCGTTTTTTAAAGTTATATTTTAAGAGAACAGATATCTTCACTCATTTTTGAGTTTTCTTCAGCTTTTTAATTGCATTTCGACTGCTATTTTATTAGTTTATTAGATTTATTAAAAAAAGCGGTAATCATTGGATAACTAGACCATCAATCACCCGTTTACCAAATGACAAGCGTTTACAGCTTCTTCTGTACTTTGTGCTTACTAGTAAACGAATCTTTCTAGTGCACTGAAGACTTCATTTGTTTACTACAGGAGAAGCTGTAAACGCTTGTCATTTGGTAAACGGATGATTGATGGTCTAGTTATTCCATATGATCTAATAAACTAATTAGCCAAATGACAAGCGTTTACAGCTTCTCCTGTACTTTGTGCTTACTAGTAAACGAATCTTTCTAGTGCACTGAAGACTTCATTATTCTTGCAGCAAATCGAAGAATTAGCGTAGAAAAGCACTGAAGACTTCATAGCACTAGAAAAGCGTTTACCAGTAAGCACAAAGTACAGGAGAAGTTATAAACGCTTGTCATTTGGTAAACGGATGATTGATGGTCTAGTTATCCAATGATTACCGCTTTTTTTGTTGTTTATCTCTTTTTGAAACATTTCTTTCAGAGATCTAGCAAAACGTGTGCAAAAATCTTTTGTATAAGTCTCTGGAATCTCTAGAATCTCTGGAAATCTTTTATTTCTATCTTTATTTCTATCTTTATTTCTATCTTTATTTCTATCTTTATTTCTATATAATCTATTCTTCAGTCACATATCCAAAAAGCTTTGAGAAAAGTGACAAAAAAACCGATATCGACATTTTCTTTGAATTTAATTAAGTGAATATCTTTTCTTTTATTGCTATTCGTTTTACTATTGCTTTTTCTTTTCTTTTCTTTCTTTTCTTTTCCTTTCTTTCTTTTCTTTCTTTTCTTTTCTTTCTTTCTTTTCTTTTCTTTAAATCAAATTCTTTGTCTTTTTGCTTATATGATCGCTTTTTTTGGTAACAAAATTCTCACAAAACTTTTAAAAGTAAGCAAAAAAGGATCACTATCATCAAAATTGTCTTTTCTTTTCTTTTATTTAGATTACTGTAAGCACTAGACATAGGCATCGAATTGAATCACCGATTTGATTCGATTCTATTCGATTCTATTCGATTTGATTCGTTTCGATTCGATTCTATTCGATTCGATTCCATTCGATTCCATTCGATTCTATTCGATTCCATTCCCTTTTTCAACTCGAGTCACCGATTCGATTCGATTCAAACCAAAACGATGCCCATATCTAGTAAACACCAAGTAAAGCTATCTCTCTTTCTCTTCTAAGTCTATCTCTTCTAAGTCTATCTCTCCTAAGTCTATCTCTTCTAAGTCTATCTCTCTTTCCTCTCTTTCTGTCGATTTTCTTTCTACCGTACTCTTTCCTAAACAGCACTCGTGCTACTTTTGAAACGTTTCCTGAACACCATTCCCGTTTCCTGAACACCCCTCCCATTTCCTGAACACCCCGTAAACGCTTTCTCGCCACCATAATCCTTCTTGTCTGCTGATTCAGTCATCCTACCGAACTTCATTTGAATCTGTTTCCTAAAGCATGCCCCAGTTACCGTAACTTTTCTCTTTCATCGTGTTTACCATTCCGTTTGATCCGCTTTTATGCGCCCATTTTCTAAATCTTACCCTTCTACCGTACCCTCTACCGTACCCTCTACCGTACCTTGTACCGTATTCATCCTTTTCTAAATCCCGTACTCCTTTTAATCAATTTTCTAAACTCTTTTCCATCACCGTAGCCTTCAAATGAATTTCTAAACCGTACCCTCACTTTCTCAGACATTTCAGCTCTTCACTTTCTCAGACATTTCTTGTCTTACCGTTTTGCCTGTAATCTTGCAATTCTTTTTCTAGAATGTCCTCTTTCTAAACCTTTTTCTAGAATATCCTCTTGCTACCCTATCCCTCCAATGTCTGTCTTTTTCCTTTCAACTTTTAGTTATCAAGAAATTTTCAGAGAATTTACCTCACTGTTGTCTCAAAGCAGCGATTTGAAAAGCAGCAAATCGATTTGATTTGAAAGAAGCCCTCACTCTTGACCACCACTTCACATATTCTTTGCACAAATTTGCATATTAAATTTGAATTTCTCTATTTCTCTATTTCTCTATTTCTCTCAAAATCCTCCACAAAATGGTTCAACGTCGACGCAGCAAAACCGTTTGGAAAAGATGCGAGATGCAGGTGGGCAAATCATTTAAAAATCATTTAAAAATCATTTCAAATTTTCATTTAAGAAAGATCTACAAATTCTAGTTCGAGAATAAATAAATAAATAAAGGTGAGAAAGTGTTGTGAATGTGAAAAGTTGTGCTAGAATTTATCGTACCTTGTTCTTTGTGATGCTCAAGCAAAGAAACCCTTTCTAGCTCACAGAATTCCTCATTTTTCTCACTTCATTTTCAATCAATCCATAAGCTCAAGAGCAATCTTATATTACATCCAAAGTTTCGCTTAGCTTTGCTAGTTGTCCTGAGAACAGCTTTGATTCAATTTCATATGGAATTTACTCTAAGAACAGCCTTGTAATCAGCCTTGTAATCAAGCCTGTTCAGCCTTGTAACCAAGCCTGTTCAGCCTTGTAATCAAGCCTGTTCAGCCTTGTAACCAAGCTTAGATCAATCCCCAAATCGACTATTCATCAATATTTTCAATAGACACACCTGTTGGTCAATTTGTGAATGAAAAACGAAAGGGACTGGACTAATAGAGGAAAGGGCGCTCAGGAAGCAAAAAATCTAGTCTAAAAACTTTTATCGATAAATGAAAAACCTCAACAACGTCTAAAAATAAAAGTAAAATGGAAATATTATCAAAATCAATGCCTTTAAAAAGTTACTATACTTTCCCATCAAACTATGAAGATTTAGATTTCTTTGTTTCCAGAAAACAATTCATATTCCTCACAATTCATTAACATGCCAAGGAGTAGAGTAGCCTAGCAGGCCAAGGAGTAGAGTAGAGATCAGCGATGTTCAAAGCGGCAAGGCTAGAGCAAGTTCCAGTCCTATTCTCTGGTATGTCCAGTTCAGGTAGTCCAATCTAGGCAGTCCAGTTCAGGTAGTCCAGTTCAGGCAGTCCAATCTAGGTAATCCAGTTCAGGTAGTCCAATCTAGGTAATCCAGTTCAGGCAGTCCAATCTAGGTAATCCAGTTCAGGCAGTCCAATCTAGGTAGTCCAGGAACTTTTTCCTTCACCAGGTCTTATTGTCGGTCAGATCAGAACCAAAAGCAAATCCAAGCCTGTTCTTTATTGGGATAGGATTTAGACCAGATCAAATCAGCTAACTAAAAAAAGCCACGAAAAAACGAAAAAGCAAGAGCAGGACCGAATCCCGAATTACTATCGAGGCCCACTATCCATCGCTACCCAAAACTCAATGATTGAAAAGCTTTCTTTAAAGCTTATCTTCGAGATTTCGATTTAATTTTTAATGCTTTCTTTAGCAGATTTTGATTTCATTTTATAAATCTCCATACTCGATTTAATAAGATTTATATGATCGAAATAGAAGCTAATGGGAAGTTCGTCTCTTTTCCTAGTAAAGCCTTGGATCTAGCCTGCCGTAAATACTGTAATATTGCCCCACCCCCATAATGACGGCGCGGAGCGTTGCGTAGTCTAGCTTTGAACGCGTTTTTCTCGATACTGGTTTATGCTACAATGCGCGTATAAGTATCAAAAAATAGCCCTGAATTTCAGCTATTTTTTGATACCCAAGCGCGCATTTTAGCTTAAACCAGTGTCGAGAAAACCTCGTTCAGAGCTAGGCTAATGCTTTGAAAGTACGAGCGCGACACTTTTCTCGACACTGGTTTAAGCTAAAATGCGCGCTTGGGTATCAAAAATAGCTGAGATTCAGGGCTATTTTTTGATACCTATACGCGCATTGTAGCATAAACCAGTATCGAGAAAAACGCGTTCAAAGCTAGACTACGCAACGCTTCGCACCGTCATTATGGGGGTGGGGCAATATTACAGTATTTACGGTAGGTTTATTAGCGTAGATTTTCTAATAGGAAATAATTCTAATAGGAATCGATGGTGATTCCAGATTCATTAATGTTCATCCGATCATCCGATCAAATCGAAATCCCTTTCGATTCGTGGATCTCCTTTTTCCTTTTTCCGGGAATTTACCGGAAGTTTTGTCTGTTTTCTCTTTTTTTTTTTCAAAACTTTCAATTCGAATTTCATTTGATCTTTATCGAAAAGTTTATTAATTTATTACTATATTTAACTTATTATTATATTTAACATATTTAACAAATATTACTAATCTATTGGGTTGCGGAGAATGAGTCGGCGCCGAAATTTAAAGAAACTTTTTGCACCCATAAAACCTTCTTTAAATACACGTTTTGTTCCATCAAAATGGTCGACTATTTCTTTACAAAATGGCTTTTGAGAGATTCCACAAAGCTTTTCTTTTTTGGGATTTTATGGATTCCCAAACACAGCTAATCAAAATGACAAAAAGTGCGACTCATTGCTTGAACAGTTTCTTCCACATAAACCTCCTTTGGTGTTTATATAAAAAAGATAGAGCACACTCAATTACATAAGTTACCAAATTTTCAGGAAGATCCCTCCAACCGTTTGCTCTAGATGACAGTTTATCGATTTTGTGAAAAAATGATCCTTTGTTGAGTTGAGGCGCTGTTTGAGTTCTCTTTTAAATATTATTTTGTAGAGAATTAGTTACCCTTCTACGGATATCAAACGCATATCATTTGACAAAGTCTGCTATAAGTTTTAGAAATTTCTTTGATTTTCGGCGCCGACTCATTCTCCCCAACCCAATATTTAACAATGCACTAACAATCGGCTTGTGACAGGGTAAAGCTTAAAAGCTTAAATCAAAAAGAAACACTGAGAAAAGTTTGTGTAAAATAGAAATCACAGATAGCTGAGTATTCTATAGCCTTTCTACCGTAATCCGTCTTTTATTTTGCACTAATTTCAGCGATGCTAGACGTACCGTAAATGACGGTGCGGAGCATTGCGTCGTCTAGCTTTGAACCCGTTTTTCTCGACACTGGTTTCTGCTACAATGCGCGTATAGGTATCAAAAAATAGCCCTTAATTTCAGCTATTTTTCGATACCTCAACCCGTTTGAGAATTAGACTTTAGACTACGCGGCGCTCCTGTAGGAGCCGTTCGATTACAGCATTTACGGTAAACAGGTCTAGTAACGACGAACGAGTTTTTCTCGACACTGGTTTATGCTACAATGTTCGTTTTGGTTTCAAAAAATAGCCCTGAATTTCAGCTATTTTTTGATACCAAAGACGCATTTTTTGAAAGTACGGGTGCTTTGCAAAAAATGAAATACTAAAAAAAGTTTTCGACTACGCGACTAGGGCGGTGGGGCACTATTACAGTATTTACGGTAGCTATTTATCGCCAAAATTAGTGCAAAATGAGAACCATAGAGAGCTTTTATTCTTGAGCCATTTTCTCTTCTCCACTAACTCACAGTAATCCATTTTCTATTCTGCACGATATCTCACTAACAAATGCTCTAATTTTAGCCCAACTTCCCATCAACACAATCCGCTTCTCGTTTCCAGCGACGAGCTTTTTCTGAGACTGTTGATCGAGAGCCTATTGAATCGAAATATCCATCGTACCCGAGTTGGGATTCATTTCATCCACTTGAGATGAATGATGAGATCGAAATGGTACAAGATGATGAGCAAATCTCGTGGAACAGTGAAAGGAGTCGAGTCTGGGATGAGAACAGAGGGAAATTCGCGGAAAGACAAAACAAGAGGATTTTCGTGAATACGAAATGGAAAAGAGAGCATTGGATTGGTGGATATGGATATTGGAGGTGCGATGATGGGGGTGATGGGTGGGAGAATCGAGACGAGGAGGAGGATCACGGGGAACAGGTCAGTCATACTAACACGCTCACTAACAAGCTAGCAGTGTGTGGTACTACAATACTGTGCTACAATATTGTACTTGAAACTAGTACTCGTTTTAGAGGGATTTTCTGTGATTCTCATTTTGAAAGTATTTTTTACTAGTTAGTATTTGAAGGTACTAGGTAGTATTTTAAAAATCGTGGAAGTTGAGGAAGTTAGGAAGCTTCTCGATAGCTAGGAATAGGCCAAGGTTTTCCTTAGGTCTAGTACTAGGTTCACTGTCAGACTGTCAGGTGCTCTAGGTACTCCAGGTACTCCAGGTACTCCAGGTACTCCAGGTACTCCAGGTACTCCAGGTACTCTAGGTACTCCAGGTACTCCAGGTACTCCAGGTACTCTAGGTACTCTAGGTACTCTAGGTACTCTAGGAACTCTAGGTACTCTAGGTACTCTAGATACTCTAGGTACTCTAGATACTCCAGGTACTCCAGGTACTCTAGGTACTCCGGGTACTCTAGTAGGAACTCTAGGTACTCTAGATACTCTAGGTACTCTAGATACTCTAGGTACTCTAGGTACTTCAGGTACTCTAGGTACTCCAGATTCTCCAGATTCTCCAGATTCTATCTATCTCAATTCATTGTAAGTCTAGGGCAAATTTGAGTATACCAAACCGTCACTAGGCTGTCAGATACTGTTTTGTAAATCGTGTAACTATCTTGTTACCGTAAAATTACTATTATAAAAATGTTTTGTTATATAGACTATATATAAGATTATAGATTATAAGCAAGCTAAGAAAGTCAAATTAGGCAAATATTGCTTTATCGAACTCATTATCAAATTCAACTGTCCTATTTTGATCTCTGCCCGCTTTTCTTTAGCTTTAGCCACTCAGCTTTAACCCCTTTAACCGCTTTAGCTTTAACCACATCAGCATTCTAACAAATCTGTTATACTAAAACTCTTTTTGTTATTTACTCTGCAAATGAGGCTTTAAAAAGCTATTCTTTAAGCTGTTCTTTAAGCAAAGAGTAATGAAATCCCATTGTAAATTGAAAATTGCCGGTGTCTCTAAAATGAGATCAACTCGTAAACATGCCCGAAAAATTTCGGAGCAGATTTTGCAGGGGATTTGCGCGTTTGGATTTCGACGCTAAACTCACCCACGCATATTATTTTTGATCTAATTTCTCTGTGGGTTTTGTAATTTTTGAATAGTTAATTAATATAAATATAAATATAAATATAAATATAAATATAAATATAATATAATATAATATAATATAATATACAGGGTGCTTCATAATTATGGGTCCAGAGGGTCCAGAGGGTCCAGATAAATCGTATTAAAACCTTAAAAACAAGTCACCCAAAGTTTTTATAACAATTATTTATATGTTAACAAGTGTAAGATTGAAATTTCAAAAATGCCAGAAACGTAGCACACGCCTTAGCTTCTAGGCTCAGAAATTCTCATTTGGCGTGACATGAGTTGAACTGATCACCTCTCTCGCACTTTTTTTTGCTGTTTGACTGAATCACTACAGAACGAGCATCAGCATTTTCCTTGACCAACTCAGCTTCATCAGCATTTGTTTCCAATTCCTCCTCTTGTTCACGAGAGTTCCGAAATTTTGAGAAAAGAAAAGAAACGTGTCAAAAGTCCTCGTCGAGGTCGATCGAGTCTAACTTGGCTTGAGGCTTGAGGCTTGAGGCTTAGGCTTGAGGCTTGAGGCTTGGGCTTGGGCTTGGCTTGAGGCTTGAGGCTTGAGGCTTGAGGCTTGAGGCTTGAGGCTTGAGGCTTGAGGCTTGAGGCTTGAGGCTTGAGGCTTGAGGCTTGAGGCTTGAGGCTTGAGGCTTGAGGCTTGTCCATCTAAACAACACTATAATCTTAGAAATTATCTCGAATAACAAACGTAAACATAAAAAGGTAAACAAAAAATGCAAAAGAAATAAAATAACAACATATAGGGGGATTTTAAACGAAATTTTGAATGCTTTGAATTTCTAAAATTCCAAACCTATCTATCTAGAGGATGCACCAGAAAGCAAGCGATTACGCGCCCGCACAAAGAACACCTCAGGGATTCTTCTTTTGTTTTTTAAATTGCACAAAAAGAAGAAATTCTGCTGTAAATTTGTCCCCTGGGCTTTTCCGAGTCGCCAAATCGATTAGGGATATTCATTTTATTGAGTTTACCAATTGAAACTCAGATTTAATAGCTCGACAAGCACATGGGAGTCTGTGTCCTCTTTCCTTTCCCATCCACCCCCGCAATCTCGCTCCCTTTGCCCGTTCTCGATGAAAATGTTCAATAATCTCTTTGCCCATTCATGAATGCAATCAATCAAAGCTTTTCCGATCAAAGCTTTTCCCAAAACTTTTCAAAAAAATGAAAAAATGCAAAAAAAGAATGCTTTTAATCCAAAAATAATAGGGATGGTCAGTAGGGCGGAAAATGGGTTTTTTTTGTTTATTTAATCTTTAAAAAACTAAACTAAAACCTTTTTCTTATCTTCAATTGATTATTGATTGAAATGAATCTGTTTAGGCTTTAAAAACATTTTAAAAATGACAAAAAATGACTCATTTGTTAGGCTAAACAAAAAAATCGGTGTCGATGTAAGATGTGACTCAAAAAGTTCGTCGATAATCGCCGAAAGTCGTCTTTTTCCCGAGAAATTCACCGAATTTTCCGATTTTGCGATTTTCCAATTTTTTCACATGATAATATAAAGTAGAAAATTTGCGAAATAGCGAAATACTTATTTTCCAATGAATTCGTTTTCTAAAACGTTTCCCTTTCCTCTTCCCTACCGTAATTCTCTGCCCTCTATTCTTGTCTCTATTCTCCTCTCTATTCTTCTCTCTATTCTTCTCTCTATTTTTGTCTCAATACTCAATTTTGCATAATCTTTGTGACAAAATTGTTTTCGTGTTTTGAACATTTCCCGATCGGTCTTTGATTGGGAAAAACATTGAAATGATTTGTAAAAATTTTCTATAATCTTTGGTCATTGGGAGGAAAACTGCTTCCTAAATACTGGTTTGATAAGTAGAATTGGGTAATTAAACCAAGAAAGCACTCAATTTTTTGGTGCCAGATAATCAGCGTTTGAATGTGTACTTTGTGCTCTCTAGTAAATGCTCCCTTTCTGGCACATTCAATCAGCTGTCAGACAGATGTGTCATGTACTTTGTGCTCGCTAGTAAACGCACCTTCTCTGGCACAGTCAATCAGCTCATCTGTCATGTACTTTGTGCTCAAGTGTAAACGTACCCTTTCTGGCGCATTCAATTATCTCATCCTTCATGTACTTTGTGCTCTCTAGTAAACGCTCCCTTTCTGGCACATTCAATCAGCTCATTCTTCATGTACTTTGTGCTCTCTAGTAAACGCTCCTTCTCTAGCACATTCAATCAGCTCTCGATTTTTCTAGGAACGCTGTCGCGAAATGAAGAATTCAGTGCACCAGAAAGGATCGTGGTCGTAAGAAAAATGAAGAATTCAGTGCACTAGAAAGTGTGCGTTTACCAGTGAGCACAAAGTACATCTCAAAGATTTTGCACAATATTCAGAAAACTGTATTTTTGATGACATCATTTCTAGAAGTAGACCGTTTTTTCGAGAGAATTCCTTCTGAATCTAGTTTTTCAGAGAATAAAAGGACTCCAACCTTTCTTTCTCTAAATCTCTTCAAATTTCTCGATATTTCTTTGATGAGTCAAAAGGAGAAGAAAAAAGGACAATGAACTTAGAGAAAATTCCTTTCCTTTCCTTTCCTCATTCTTTTTCTCTATTTATTTTTGCTTTGTTGTTGTCTAAGGTTGTTCTTTTCTTTTTCTTTAAGCGCTAAAATCTACTATAAAAGTATCATGGAATTCGACATTTAGACTTTAGTTCACTTAGACTTTAGATCTTCTATTTGCCCTTTATTCAACTCATTTTTGTTTTTATTTTTATTATGAAGCATAGACTTTTCTGAGTGCTGAACTAGATCTTGTCTTTTAGAATCTTAAACCAAAGTTCCAATTTCCAATTTCCCAAGTAGACTGGATAAAATGAATCGATTCAGCGACCCCGAAAATCCCTGGGTAACGTCAAAATTGAACAAATTTAAGGTACTCTCCCAAAAAATCCGAAAGGACTTTTCCACCAACCCAATATTTCTTTTTTTGTAAATATAATTTAAGAAAACTATGATATTTATAGAGCTAAAGTTATTTATAGATCTATATTTAACGATCTAAAGTTCAAGAATTGCTTTTTTTCTAAATGGAATGCTTGCTAACATTTCGATTAAAGCTCAACAGCATTAGCAGGTTTATTCGTTAAGAAAAGACTTACTCCAATTCAATTCATAACAATTCATAATCTAATAACAAATCTCCTGTTTATATAAGTTTAAATAGCAATTTATAAAAGCACAAAGTTGTAGACGAGGCTTGTGAAAATTGTAAACTCAAATCAAAAAAAAAAAGATAAACTTTTGAAGAATGGAAGAGAAATTGAGTCTGTCAAAGTTAAAAGGCAATTTTGAAGGATTCAATCAATCAATTGTGAAAATATTCATTTTCTATATCCTTGATTTTCTATAATCCTTGATTTTGTCATTAATCAGATCAATTCATGTTAATCTTAACTTACCGTAACTACTCAGACGGACGAGCGACGGACGGCCATAATGACTGCGTACAGACACGTAGTCTAACTTTGAACGTCCCATTCTCCGCGCTGGTTTAAGCTACAGGGTTCGCTTGGTTGTCAAATGATAGTCCTTGAAATCTACTATTTTTTGGTACTAAAAGTGTAGCTGGGAAAGATCTAGAAGCTGCAAAAAAAACTGATTTTCTAAAAATATGTGAAATTTGTCAGATTTCTCTTCAAATTCAAACAGAATATCTTTTCCTATAAAATAAAAGATATTTGGTCTAAATTATTCATTCTAAACTTTCAGCTGAATTGAACTATTTAGTCTTTTAAAATTTCCAGATTATTGAATAAGAAAAACAAAAAAAGCTATTTGCTGAAAACCTGAGTGTACCAACTAAATTGTACTTTTGTATAACTTTTCTATAACTTTTTTATAACCAAATTTCATAAGGATCATTTTAAAACCAACCCCAAGTCGAGCTGATAATTGGAAGTCGAGTTATAGAGTAAAATAGAAAAATCCTCAAACTCTGAGACTCCTATCTGGAAGGTCAACTTTGACACTAATTTTCTCTATGTTTTTATCGGTGAGTCTACAAAACAAATTCTACTTTTCCATAGCCAAATTTAATCAAGATTCCATTAAAATAAACCATAAGTTGATTCAGCGTCTATACCTCGAGTTATAGACCATCTAAGTGGATCGACTTTTTCGGGTAGGTAGTTCAACTTTGACCCAAATTTTCTCTATGTTCTTACACTAGAGTGTACTAAGTAAATTGTGGTTTTCTATAATCAAATTTCATAAAGATCATTTTAAAACCAACCTTAAATCGATCTGATAATTGGAAGTCGAGTTATAGAGTAAAATAGAAAATTCCCCAAACTCCGAGACTCCTATCTGTAAGGTCAACTTTGACACTAATTTTCTCTATGTTTTTATCGGTGAGTCTACAAAACAAATTCTACTTTTCTAGAGCCAAATTTAATGAAGATTCCATTAAAATAGCTATTTGCTATGTTTTTTTGTTTATTTTGAGTGAAAACAAGCTTTTCAACAACAAAACACGCAAACAAGCTTATTTCATTTGATTTTTTTCTTTCCCCAACAGCTGCTTTTGCGTATTGTGGTTATTTTCTTGCTAAGTGCAAATCTTTTCCCATTTTTTTCACTATTTACTGAAAAGTTGAGATTTTTCGTCGAAAAGACTTGGACTTTTCGATCAACAAACAGAGGAATTTCGAATTTTAGTTCAGATTTGTAAACAATAAATGAAAAAACAAGTTTTGATCAGGTTATTCAGCTAAATTGAATATCTTCATAGTTTTAAAAGCTGCTACCGTAACCGTTAGTTACCGTAATCGCTTTCTAATTTAAAAAAAATGCTTTTTAAATTTAAAAAACTTTCTACTGTCTTTACCGTCTTTTTTTCATGAGATTACATCCTTTTAGATGATTTTTTTCAAAACTAAACTCAGCTAGGGACTCTTCTGGCCTTACCACCGACTTTTAAAGCCAATTTTGTAGCTAATTTTTTACTGCTTCTTGATTTTTGATTGATTGATTTTTACTGATTCACCGTCTAACTTCTTTTTAGAAAATCAGTTTTTTTTTGCAGCTTCTAGATCTTTCCCAGCTAAACTTTTAGTATCAAAAAATAGTAGATTTCAAGGGCTATCATTTGACAACCAAGCGAACCCTGTAGCTTAAACCAGCGCGGAGAATGGGACATTCAAAGTTAGACTACGCGTCTGTACGCAGTCATTATGGCCGTCCGTCGCTCGTCGGTCGACTTTTAGAGTATTTACGGTAAGTTAAGATTAAATTGACTTGTTCTGATTAATGACAAGCTATATAATTTTTGTGCCGACCGTTCTCCTCTGGTTCGAGTCGTGACTTGTTCTCCTATGGCTTTTTTTGATGACTTCTCCTATGACGAATAGGAGAAGTCCAAAGTCCAAAGTCCTTAAAATCCAATTCTTTCAAAAATTGAAACATAATTCACAAAAATGAGATAGCTTTTCGAAATCAGTGAGAAATTCGCTACAAATTAGCTACAAATTAGCTACAAATTAGGCTTTAAAAGTCGGTAGTAAGCCCAGAAGAGTGTCTAGTAAGCGCTCTGACTTTCGTGTACTTTGTGCTTAAATCACGCACTCTATCTGACTCACTCAAATTTATGGGATATACCGATTTCCCTCGGTTCAGTTACCCAATCCATTCCCATTTCTCTTTCCTAAAGCTTTTCAGATACATTTCTATGAGTCGACTTAGTCATTTTTCCTAAACTCAACACAATACTCCCTCTTCGTTTTCCCCAATCCATTCAAATATTCTTTTGCTTTTCAAGAAAATCAAACGTTTTTTGTCATTTTTATGAGTTCACAGCTTTTCTCGCAAAAAGATTTCAATAGCTTTTTGGCTTTTTTTTCTTTTGTAAACATTTGGCGGAAAAAAAAAGAAGATCTGAGATTTCGAGAAATGATTTCCGGATCTTTTTTCTTTCAAATGATTTCTGGATTCTTTTTTTCTGGAAATTTTTCGGATCAAGAAAGTCATTTGAATTGTCTCTTCTTCTTTATCGTATTGCTATTAAATTTGAGTTTTTTCATTGGTAGATCCAATAAAACGAAATCACCAATCAAGTAGGTGACTAGGGGGAATGCGATTCAGAGTTTTTGTCTTTGCCTTTTGTCTTTGTCTTTGTCTTTGTCTTTTGTCTTTGTCTTTTGTCTTTTGTCTTTGTCTTTTGTCTCAATTTTGCTCAGGATTCGTTTCACCAATCAACCTCTATTTGGTAGCATTTTAAACCTTAAAATCTTTTCTCTAAAACCAGCTTAAAATTTAACACTATCGTTAAAGTTATGTGCCTTTTGAGACTTGATTTTTCGAAGTAGCCGAGAGAAAAATGTGTTCTTATGATTTCGGCTTCATTTCTCTGATTTCATCTCAACCTTTCTGATTTTAATAATCCTATACTTACAGTACTCATTGAATACAGTTGAATAGTATTTAAGTACAGTACTATTCAGTACAGTACTATTCTATATCTGTCCTTAGCCTGTTATCTACTCTAAATTTGTCCTTAGCTTGTTATCTATTCTATATCTGTCCTTGATTTCTCTTCCTAACTTGTTATCTTTTCTATATTTGTACCTATATCTCTACCTTGTCTATTCTGCGAGTGACTGATCGTTGACCAGCAATGGGAAAGTGCCTTCTTTCCTCCCCAGCCCTCCCCCACCCAGTGTTTATAAACTGCTCAGAAAAATCGCCAACATCAGAAAAAAATCAATCCTTTTTCGATAAAGCCACCTTTTTTTAAACACAGATTCACGCGAATTTCTGCATTTTTTTTTACGAAAACAAGTACGCATTTTGCTTTTCGATACGCATTTTGATATTTTTAAACGAAAAAATTTTTTGCCGAATAGCTTAATCCGAAAATAATCTCAATTTAGCTGAATAGACTTTAAACTTTTGGTTAATCTTTTCTGACTTTAAAGGTTAATCTTTTCATCAATTTTTAGTCGAAAAATCGATCTCTCATCGCCAAATTGACGCAATATTCTCAATTTTTTCAAAAGAACTCAAAAAAGTTGAAAAAAGTTGAAACAACTTCACTTTCAGCTGTCATTTTCAGCAAATGATGCAATGTTTTTTTTAAAAAACGACTTTTTTCTTGACGTTATGGGTTTTATTTGAAAAAAAGATGAAAATTTGGAAATTTATTTGAAAATTGAAAGCCAGAAGGTAAATTAGAAGCAAAAAAAAGGAAAGCAGACAAATAGCTAAGACAAAAAGATACGAAAAGCTACGAAAAGCTACGTAAAGCTACGAAAAGCTACGTAAACCTATCGAAAACCTCTCGAAAAGCTTTATCTTTCTAATTCTTCAATTCAAGACTGACATTCTGTATTGGAACTTGTAGATTACTGCTTTTACAGAACAAAAAACTGGAACTTTACTTCATTGAAACCTTATAAAGTCTATTTATTCGACACGAATGACTGTCGGCAATGACTTAGAACAAAACGGAGGAAATCTGAACATCAAGCTTCACCCTTCAAGCTCCAAGCTAAAGTTCTCCAAGTTAAAACTGAAAAAGCTCTTGATTAAAGATTTTTAATAAATAAAAGAGTGGATTACGGTATCTAAAAAGACGTTTAGTTGAATATCTTTAATGTAACTTTTTGAGTTTTCTTTGAAGAGATCAAATGTTTTTTCTATTTAAGGTTAAAGTTTTTCAGTTTAGCTGATATCATACTTTGAAATGAGATCGTTAATCTTTTCTCGCATCCACTCAATCCATTTTTTAAACTTTTTTTGGGTGTAAAGGCGGAAGAGTGGGCCAATTCCTCTATTTTGATTACTCTTTTGAATGAGGCGAAAGGGGATTCTATAGAAAAAGCCTCAAATTCCTTTAGAATAACAGCCGGAGATGTGATGAAATCAGAAAGGGCATAGAAGGATTCAATGAGGTTAGGGGAAATGCTCATTTGGAGTGATAGATGGAGAAAGAAAAGGAATAGAAGGGGAGTAACAAGGAATAGAAGGGTAGAAACAAGGAATAGAAGGGTAGAAACAAGGAATAGAAGGGTAGAACCAAGGATATAGTGCTCCAGTCTAGCTCAGGATGACTGATTTATTGGAATTATTGGAATTATAAACCAAAACTATACCAACCAAAAGAAAATAAATATATAAACCAAAAGATGAAAAGACGAAACAGTCCTAACAACGGTTTTCAATCATTTTGCATAAAAAACTAAGCAAAGCAAAAGAAACAATAAGCAAAAAAGAAACAATAAGCAATAACATCCTTTTTCACGCAGTCAACCCGATTACCCTGGTGGCCTAGTGGTTAGTGCGTTTGATTCATAGGCGAGTCCCTGCCTATCCACACGGGTTCAATCCCGTCCAAAATTTTTTTGATTTTTGATTTTTTTAATTAATTGTTAGGCTGAAGACCTAAACCAAAGTTTAAACTGCTAAACTGCCAACACAAATCTCAACGTTGCTCATGGCCATTTGTGTTCAAGTTCTATCAGTCAATCATTTGTCAGTTCTGATTTCAGCTGGATTTGTGTGTCAGTCAAAAGCCAAATTATCTTTAGAGGTAAGTCAGGCACGGGACTAAAGCTCAAAAAACACCAAACAACACTTTTCCAACTGCCAAAACCTTGGCTAGCCAAAGGAAACAAATTAATTTCAACTAGCCTTAGAATTTCACCTTCGAATTTAGCCTTAAACCTTGGCTTAGCTTGGCTTGGCTTGGCTTGGCTTGGCTGGGCTGGGCTTGGCTTGGCTTGGCTTGGCTTAGCTTAGC
Source organism: Mesorhabditis belari (assembly GCA_958450365.1). NCBI lineage: Eukaryota > Metazoa > Nematoda > Chromadorea > Rhabditida > Rhabditidae > Mesorhabditis > Mesorhabditis belari. The sequence goes on along the minus strand of CAUEEP010000789.1, from coordinate 38,872 downwards.
TAGGCTTGGCTTGGCTTGGCCTGGCAAGTCTGACTAGACTGGAGCCAGGAGCATAGCTATGACTAATAGTAAGGTTAAGGTTTGGCTAATCTTTAGGTAGGCCTGAAGACCCTTAAACAAAATAGGGCTGAGGGTCCCTACATAGTGGACGTCACTTGACATCACTCTGAGGAGAGGGAAAGAGAAAGGCCGCTTCTTCAATATCCCTTTTCTCTTTGAAAGATGACGTCGAGAAGCGTGGGCCCCACAGCCAGCAACACACACACAAAATAGCGTCCCAATTAGGGAGAGCTGGGGGCCGTGTGGGGCACTAGATAGCATTAGATGTGAAGAGAATTCGAGAGACGAAGAGGCTCTCGAAAATAGGGGCCACCTCCTTTTTTTTCTCATCTGCCATTCATCTAAGAGTCACTTGCTATTTCTGTGACGAATATCAGATTATTCTAATAGATTACTAGATCTAATAGATTTTTTTTATGGATTCCGATTCTGAAATCTGGCCGAGAGGGGTTTGTTTTTTGTAAATTTTGAATTTAAAAAGGAATTTGAATTTTTTGGCTTAAAAACCGGCTTAAATGCAAATTTTCACCGATAAGCTTTCCATTTTCAATTGCAATTGATCTATTTATGAATGAAAAAAAGAAAAGCATCCCAAATTTTTGCACGCACACATCACTCTCAGACTGTACTTTTATTATTTATCCTAGTTTGACGGAGATCTCAACAAAAACTCCAGCTGAGAGACGAAATTTACATAACAACCCCATCCCCCCCCTTCCGGAAAAGCTAATATTTTGCACGCGAATTCCCGAATTGACATAATATTAGATTATATGGACAAAATAGTCTCAAGTCTAGCCTCATTTTGATCATTTTTAAGCTATACTTGACGAAAAGTTTCAATAGCTTGCCTTTTAGTTCAATAGTTTGCATTCCTTTCACTTGTAAAGTTTTAATCTTATACTATTTTCCTTTCACTTCTAAAGCCTATACTATTTATGATCGTTTATGGATCTTATCCTGTTTTTCATAAAAAAAACATTTATTTGACGATAGCGGGATCGAACCGGGATCGGGAAAGCCGGGGCGACCGACGGCTAACCAATTGAGCTATTCCGACCTTTTGAGACCTCCCTGTTTTTGACAATAAAACCTTTCTTGGTTCAATTTTAGACCAATGGTTAACTAATTTAGCTTTATTTGAATTAACTAGTTTATTTACTTATTTCGCCTCGTATTTAACTGGACTCGGGTGGTATTATTTTCAAAAATGTTTTTAAATAAGCTCTAGCAACAGATTTTAAATATCAGATCTAGATCTAGCATAGATCTAGCATAGATCAACAGATCTAGCAACAGATCTATTGGGTTGGGGAGAATGAGTCGGCGCCAAACTTTAAAGGGACTTTTTGCACACATAAAGCCTTCTTTAAACATACGTTTGGTTTCATCAAAAGGATCCACTATTTCTCTACAAAATGACTTTTGAGAGATTCCACAAAGCTTTTCTTTCGTGGAGTTTATGAACTTCCAAACGCAGCTGGTTAAAATGGCAAAGAGTCCGACTCATCATTTGAACAGTTTCTTCCACATAAACCTTCTTTGGTGTTTATATAAAAAAGATAGAGCACATTCAATTACTTAAGTTGCCAAATTTGCAGGAAGATCCCACCAATGGTTTTTTCTAGATGACAGTTTGTAGTTTTTGTGAAAAAATGGCTTTTTCTTGAGCGGAGGCGCTGTTTGAATTTTCTTTTAAATGTCATTTTGTAGAGAATTAGTTAACCATTCTACTGATATCAAACGCATATTATTTGACGAAGTCGAATAGAAGTTTTAGACATTTTTTTGATTTTCGGCGCCGACTCATTCTCCCCAACCCAATAGGAACAGATCTAGCAATAGATCTAGCAACAGATCTAGCAACAGATCTAGGAACAGATCTAGCAACAGATCTAGCAACAGATTTTCTATCAAAAATTATCTAGTTTATCGAAAATTCTAGTTTACTCGTAAAATCCACTTGTCAGCAAAAAAAAACCCAAATTTTTTTCTCAGATCATTAGAGAAAACACGGGGATTTGTGTAGGAGATTCAAAAGAAAAGAAAAACGAAATTTTTGACGCTTTATGAGAAAGAACACGTGAATTTTGTTGCAAAATCTCGAAAAATAACCTTTTCTTTGAAGAGAATTCTTTTGAAATCACTTTTCCGATGTCAAATCTTATGAAATTTCAACATTTTTTTGTATAGATTTATCTGAAGATCTTTGATTTTCGAAAGAAATCGCGAAGAAAACGCTTTTCAATGAAAATTTCTGAAACAAAGTGGCTTATCAGGGAAATTCAAACGTCCACACTCAATAAAATCTTATTTCAAAGAGAAAAACGTGTTGCACTTCGATTTTTTTTTTGATTTCGAATCTTTTGAAAATGAATGAACTGATTTGCTGACTTTAACTTTGAATTTGCATTCATTAGAAGCAGTTTTTTCTATTTTTTTTTCTATTTCTCTATTCATTAGAAGAATTAATCGATTCATTTTCACTTTTCGAGTTTCCATGAACTTCTTTTTAATGTACTTTGATGTGCTGTACTTTAATGTACTTTAATGTACTTTGATGTGCTGATCAAGTTTGTCAACTTGATACTGTACTGTAGAGTTTACAAACTGTGCAATGAAAGTTCTAGTGCAATGAATTGTTCATTTTCTTGTAAAACTTAATCTTTATGTTTTCTTGAAACTTATTGCAAGAAAAATGATGAATCCAGTGCATCAGAAGGTTTATTTTCAGCCGGCCAACAAAGTATATGCGAGCTTGAAGCTTCAATCATTTGTAAACGCACTTGAGTCTGCTGTTTACTTGTCTGTTTAAAGAGTGTTTACAAATGTCAAGCAAGCAAGCTCAAGCAGCAAGCAAGCTCAAGCAGCAAGCAAGCAAGCTGTCAAGCAGCAAGCAAGCTATCAAGCAAGCAAGCAAATCAAGCAGCAAGCAATCTCAATCACCAAGTACACTTCTCAACCACATCTCTTCATTTCTATTACGAATATCATGAAAAGAAAAGGGAATTCTGTTGTCTATTTCTGGAAACTTCTCTCTTTTTCTCTTTTCCCGAAAATCGACAACAAAATAAAGGAAGCCCGCCTCCAGCCAAATTTTAGATTGCAATGATGTGAGGGATTTGAAAACTGGCTGTTTTTTTTTTGAATCTTTGTTATCTTTATTTATTTTTAACTCAAATATCTTTTCCGTTTTCTTTTTTGATTGAGTTTCTAGCTCTCCTTGACCTTTACAATCTTGCAAATGAAATTAGATTTGGATTTTGGAACTTAAAAGAAACTGACTCAAATCTAGAGCTGAATTTAGATTTGATCTTTAGATCTGAGCTTAGATAATAGACTATTATATAATCAGCTTCTCTAAGCCAGCTTCTCTAAGCCAGTTTATCCAAGCCAGCTTCTCTAAGCCAGCTTATCCAAGCCAGCTTATCCAAGCCAGCTTATTATTCAACTCAAATCTGATCTGATCTAAATCTGTATCCTTCCTTCAATCCAAGATTTGCTTTAACCTATCAGCTTCTTATTAAGCTTCTTGTAAAGCTTGCAAATAAATAGTACAACTCTTCTGTAGGCTTTTTGCAAACTATATTGCTTTGAATGGAAAGGGATGGATGATGTGAGTGGTCAAACGTGCGCCTTGTTCAAGCCTTGCTCACATCCCTAGGCTACTCCCACTCCACTCCACCCCCTCAGATCCCAATTCTATATCCATTCTACATCTAAACCTTTTCCCTTTTTCCTTTCTTTTCCTTTTCTTTTTCCTTTCCTTTCCCCCATTCTGATGCCTTTCACGTCGGGCTGTCCAAACATGGCCTTTCATCCTTTTTTGTTTTTTCCCTCGATCTGCAGCTCTCATAAGACTCTCAGTTTTTCCCTTTCACCCAAATAAAAGCTCAGCTTTTGCACAGATAAACTTTTCAATTATTTAAAAATAACTTGATAATTAAATATCTTGATTTCACTTGTCTCTAGGGTTTTCGGCTTTTTCTAGAGCACTTTTTGAGGTCATCATTTGAGGGGAAAGTGATTAGAACTTTGAGTTCGGGAATTTTTGATTTCAAGATATCTAGATAAATATGCTATTTAATAAAACTCTATTTAATAAAACTCTATTTAGTAAACTCTATTTAAGAAGCTCTATTTAATAAAACTCTATTTAATAAACTCTATTTATAAAACTTCATTATAAAGTAAACGAGAAGCTTTAAAAACTTTCAGTCAAAAAAGCAGCCATCATAGCTTTAAAATAAGCTCAAAAAATGAAAAAAAATCAATGAAAATCTATATCTATATCTATATCAAAACCTATATCTAAACCTATATCTATACCTATATCTTAATCTATATCTATATCTATATCTTAATCTATATCTATATCTATATCAAAACCTATATCTAAACCTATATCTAAACCAATATCTAAACCTATATTTAAACCTATATTTAAACCTATATCTAACCTATATCTATATCTATATCAAAACCAATATCTAAACCTATATCTATACCTACATATAGATTTTGATTCTATTTCTATCATTTCCCCCCTAGAATTTCATAACACAAAACGAAAGATACTTAAAATTCCTGAAAGAACATTTCAGCATCGATTTCCAATTCTTTTCTTTGTCTATTTCTTTAAAAAATTGTTTAAATATCTATTAAAACTATGAAATATTTTAGATTTTAAAAAGATTATCAAAAAATTATTAAATTTTTTTTCGAATTTTTGTTTCTTTTTCGAAAATCTTTCTTTTCTTATCAGATCAATTCAGAAAAATGAGAAAATTTCCTTTCATTTTCGTTTTTTCATCTAATTTCAATGGTAACTTTAATCTAATATTCAAATTTTATTATTTCTTCAATTAGCTGAATATCTTTTACATAAAGAGATCCTTTTCTTCTAAAAAAAAAGCTTTAACTTCAGTTTTTTCAATCAAAAATTCGACTAGAGCTTTAATTTTTCGTTTTTTTAATCAAAATTTGATCTAAGATTTAACTCTGATTATATTTTTGATTATGTTTTTGATTATACTTTTGATTATATTTTATAGATCTTATTTATCTCTATGTGCAGTCGATTATAACGGAATGAAAGAAACCAAAGAATTCTTCTGTTATATAGAGCTTTCCGTTATATAGAGCTTCCGTTATATAGCTTAGTGTCGGTCAGGACCCAATTTCATTCCATTAAATACTTTTCCGCTATGTAGAGTGCCGTTATATAGCTTAGCGTCGGTCAGGACCCAATTTCATTCCATTAAATACTTTTCCGCTATGTAGAGCTTCCGTTATATAGCTTAGTGTCGGTCAGGACCCAATTTCATTCCATTAAATACTTTTCCGCTATGTAGAGTGCCGTTATATAGCTTAACGTCGGTCGGATATTATCTACGTTTTATCTATTATCTATATTATAAATATGCTTGTTATTGTTATTATTATTTCTAAATTTCAGCTGACAACGACGAATCCCGGAAACGGTACAGCTAGGATGAAGGGTGAGAATTGCGCAAGCACTGCCAGCAGCACAGCTCATTTGTCGGATCGACAGGTGAGCGGAGAATTTTGATTTCTATTTATCTAAAGCCATCTAAAGCTATCTAAAGCTATCTTAAGCTATCTAAAGCCATCTTAAGCTATCTAAAGCAATCTAAAGCAATCTTAAGCCATCTTTAGACTCAAATCAAATCTAAAAATGGCTTACCAACCCAACCAAAGTCCTGAACTGATCTGTTAACAAAAGTCCAACAGAATAGCTAACTGAAAACGAGCCCATTTTTTTGCCTAAAAGAGAATATACTATAAAATTTATGTTTTATGTTATTTGATATCTGGAAAGCTTAACTAAATCCAAAAAAAAACAGCTAAAGATAACTCAAACAGCTCAAAAAACGAGCTCAAACTTTCCTTTTCCGCAAAAACTCCCACGAATCTAAAATTCTTCAGCTTTCATTTTTCAAAATATCTTTAAATCATAGTTTTTTCTTGCGGAAATTCGATGCAAGTTCTTTTGAAAGAAAAAAATTCACAAAATAGTACTAAGGCTAAATTTGAGTCTATTTTGAGCCTAAAAGTAGTCGAGATTCGAAAAAGAGATTTCGATATATTGAGAATGAAAAACAAATATGGAACTCGGCTCGCTTTCGTTTGAGATTCATTTCCCAATTGCTTCTGTTTACGGGCAAGATGAGAAGTAATCTAGCTGGGAGCTGGGAAATGCTGGGGGAAATTGTTACTAAAAATTCGTTAGAACTAACTTTCTAACTAATATAATAATACTTTATTCAAACGATAAAGTGAAAGAAATGATAGAGAAATGCACAGTGATACTTAATCATACAATACATACTGAAATCAATAAGCCAATTACTTACGGCAAAGAGCCACTAGATCTAAAGCATCGATACGTTTCTTGAATATGAAAAGCGACTGAATTTCTCGTATGTCGTTTGGGAGCAAGTTCCATAATCTAGCGGCTCTAACGGGAAATGAATTTGATAAAGAGGCATTGGAAGCAAAGGGAATTTGCAAAAGGAATGAGCCACTTCTGGGCCCTGACCGCGGTTTAAATTTGAAAAAGTCTATAAACAAAGGGCTAATATATTAGTTAGAAACTAGATTTTCTATATGCAAACAGTTAGAAACTAGATTTTCTATATGCAAACATTTTTTTCAAAGGGCTTTTTCAGAAGGCTTTTTTTCAGAAAGCTTTTTTTGGAGATTTTGAGATTTTATAGATTTCTAAAATTTCTTTGATTGACAGTACGCTTTCTAGAGATTCTAGATAAACCCTTCACTCAAATTTCACTTTAAAAAAAAGAAAAATTCAAATAGATTAAAAAGAATGATAAAGATTAGAAAAAAAAATGAGAGGAAAGCTTTAAAACTTCAATCAAAATTTAGGGAATTTTTAGAGAACAGGGAAAGATCTAAAGCATTAAAATAAAACACTAAAAGTATTACAGAAACTATGGGAAGCTATAGGAAGCTATAGGAAACTAGGAAGCTATAGGAATTTTATTTTATTGAAAGAGAATAGAGTATTTCATTGATTTCAGGTGGAACGTTTGCGTTCAGTGCTCTCCGAACGAGTGGACATTCATGGACGAGGGAATTTCCCCACAATCTCCATTCGACTCATCGATCTTATCGTTTGTGTTCGTGAAAAACTCAGGTAAAATGTTTTTTTCTAATAGTAGAAGTATTTCTGATAGTATTTCTTATAATATTATTTAATTACTTGACTTCAACCTAGCCTAATTACAGTAACTAGCTCAAAAATTTACCAAACCTCGACTTGGCTAAGACTCAAAACCAAACCTGGACTTGGCTAAGACTTGAGACCATTGTTTAGACTTTATCTGATTGCTATAAATGCTATAAATTGCTATAAATTAAATGCTAATTTCTTATTACCATTTAAAAATTAGTTTTCTAAAGCTATATTTCTAAAGAATTTTTACATTATTCAAAAAAATCGAATCGGTCGAAAAAATCGGTTTTTAAACCAAAATCATAAAATTCCCTTTTTCAGAGATTTCTAGGGAATCAAGGATTCAAAAAGGGTTTAAATCTAAAATTCTTTACATTTATAAACTTAAAAATCTTAACTTAACTACTTAAAATACTTAAAAACATAGATTAGTTCTGCTAAAATTGAATTAGTCTTGAAAATTAGCATTTGATAGCTCTCCCTCCTCTCCTTGAAAGCTCTCCCTCCTCTCCTTGAAAACTCTTCCTCCTCTCCTTGAAAGCTCTTCCTCCTCTCCTTGAAAGCTCTCCCTCCTCTCCTTGAAAGCTCTTCCTACTCTCCTTGAAAGCTCTTCCTCCTCTCCTTGAAAGCTCTCCCTCCTCTCCTTGAAAGCTCTTCCTACTCTCCTTGAAAGCTCTTCCTACTCTCCTTGAAAGCTCTTCCTCCTCTCCTTGAAAGCTCTCCCTCCTCTCCTTGAAAGCTCTTCCTACTCTCCTTGAAAGCTCTTCCTACTCTCCTTGAAAGCTCTTCCTCCTCTCCTTGAAAGCTCTCCCTCCTCTCCTTGAAAGCTCTTCCTCTTCTCCTTGAAAGCTCTTCCTCTCTCCTTGAAAGCTCTTCCTCCTCTCCTTGAAAGCTCTCCCTCCTCTCCTTGAAAGCTCTCCCTCCTCTCCTTGAAAGCTCTTCCTCCTCTCCTTCCCCACAAAATACCAGCCAGCTCATTCATTTCCAAAAAAAAAATTACATATTTCATATCAAAAAACGTAAGCATTCCAAAAATCTGACCAGTTTTGATGCTTTACTCTAAATTTTCATCTAAAAAAACATCCCGGAACTGCGTCAGCTTTAAGAGCTTAAAGAAAAGAAAAAGCGCAATTTGATCGTTTAGCCTTTTTCTTTTCCTCTTTTTTTTTCTCCAAATTTCCCACAAAAATCTATAGAAAACTTTAGAAATTTGAGTTTATTTTCAAATCTTTCGGGATATCGATCATTTCCGGGCGCGGATTATTGGGGGAATTTTTTGTAAATTTTTAGGGAAATTAGAAATTGGCACAGCTACAGTCGTCACTTTAGGTAATTTGGGTTATTTCCGGAAAAAGTCGCGCAACTTTACAAATGCAAATAATCTTAAAAATGAAAAGACCAAATTAGAATTTAAACCAGCGTACTGTTGATAGAAAAAGGTGATTTTTTTTGGTTAGTTTAGTTGATTTACTGTAAACTAACCAATTTTTTTACTGTAAATTAACCATTTACATTTACAATATTCATCTAAAGACTAAAGATTGATTAAATTTTATTTATCATATCATAGTTAAACACTAATTTTCTGCAGAGCCTACGGTGTCGGACCGAGACAAGTGAAAATGAATGGTGGAGCCGCGTCATACGTTGTGGCGGCTGACGAGTTTTCCTACGCCGATTTGGATCTGATCTTCCCGATCTCTTTCGAGAGAGAACAAACTTTCGATTTGGTGAGTGAAAGAGTTTCAATTCGAATTCTAGATTTCTAGATATTCTAGATAAAATTAGATAATGAGCTTGATAAAATTAGATGATTGTAAGTAAAAGGACGAGATTTATGAGCACTTTCTTTGGCCTGCTATAGTACTATAGACCATTATAAGCATCACTGGAAAATGGTAAGCATCAAGTAGCTTGGCTAGACTTAGCATAAAGTGCTGTAGACACTAGAGCTGTACTTTAAGTGTATTGTAGACATCGCTGGCTTTCTGTAAAATTGCTGGCGTAAAATAGAACTCGAAGTGTCTTGAAGTGTCTTGAATAGTTTGTTTTCTAAAAGTCAACGAAAATTATTATAATCTCATCGGCTCAATGATATCACAAGGCTGGAGTCATTGCAAAAATTCGCCCAGAAAACTGTCTAAACTGATTACGATAGTTTAAGTGTCTTTTCGAAAACGATAGAGAAATCTGTAACCATGAAGGATTTCCAGGTTCGAACAGCCGTTTTCACAGCTCTCGTCGAGTTGATGCCCGAAGAAACGGACAAGACAAGGATCACAGTTGATACCCTAAAAGATATCTATATCAGGAAAATGGTTAAAGTAAGCTTTAGCTTAAGAAATATCTTAAATATCTTAGCTCTTAGCCTTATCAAGAAGCTTTAAAAAATAAATAAAAGTCTAAACAGTCTTTAAAAAGTCTAAAAAAGTCTTTAAAAAGTCTTTAAAAGTCAAGTTGACACCAAAAACTAATCGTCATTGGTATTGTGTCGTCTTGAAGATGTTAAAATTGTCGTTAAGGTTGATGAATCGGATCGCTGGTCTCTTTTTTCTCTTCACAATCATTTCGGACGGTGTATCGAGTTGAAATTCGTGGACAAAATGAGGAGACAATTCGAATTCTCCGTCGATTCTTTCCAGATTACCCTCGATCCACTTTTGGACAATTTTGAATGCCCAGAAATCAAGGTTTGCTAAACAAATTGCTTGTGTACTTTGAAATTTGTAAACACAACCTTTCTGGTGCATTGAAATCTTCATTTTTCTCGTTGTTACGAGAAAAACGAAGAACTCAGTGCAGCAGAAAGGATGCGTTTAACAGTAAGCACAACGTACACCATAAAGGTCGAATCGTTGGCCGTCTGGCGCACGGAAAAGACAGACAGAAATTACTGTAAGACAGGCCGACAGACAGACAGACAGACAGACAGACAGACAGACAGACAGAGGTGTACTGTAGACATAGGACCGGTCAGTTCAATTATCCAACAAGACAGATAGCAAACTTTCAATCGAATCATTGCAGGTTCTGATCGAATCGGTTTTCGGCGATATCCGAATGGCATTGGAGCATCTCGATCAACGACTGATCGACACAAGACGGCCGGAAGAGATCCGCGGCGGAGGATTGCTTAAATATTGCCATCTGCTCACTCGCGGCTACAAGGCCGCCCGTCCGACGAAGTGCCGACAATTGGAGAGGTTGGGGAATTGATTTAAGAATTGCAAATTCTGGATAAAATATTAAGATAATAGACAAGTAAAGTAACCCGTATTCATCGAAAATTGCCTAAAAAATGAAAGTTTTGCCCGACTGAAATACGGGGTTACTGTAAGATTAAAGACAGACAGACAGGCAGCCAGACAGACAGACAGACAGACAGAAATTACTGTAAGACAGACAGACAGACGGACGATTACGGTAGATATCCCAGCAACAATTTGGCACAAATTCTAAAACAGCAGAACGGAGAGACAAGACAGAAAGACAGACAAAAGACAGACAGACAGACAGAAATTGCTGTAAGACAGACAGAGGTGTACTGTAGACAGACAAAATCACTCAATTAACATTTAACTTTTGCAGATATATGTGCTCGCGTTTCTTCATCGATTTCCCCGATATCAGCTTGCAGGAATCAAAGCTGAGGAACTACCTCGACAACCATTTCGGCAGCAATTACGATACGGTAAGTATTCAGGCTACAATAGCCTCAGATCCAGGCTATTGTCAAGGTCAAAAGTCAAGCTATCAATTCATATTCAGTTGTCGACGAGTTGCGGCGAGGACACTGACTCGGAGGCGTCGACAAGTCAAGCCAGCAGCCATCCGTCGCTTCTCTCCGTGCAACAAGTACTGTAATCGGTATTTAAAAGATCTAAATATCTAATATATCTAGATATATCTATTCTATATCTAAAACTTTAGTCGAAATACGATTTTCTCTTGCTGCTTTACCGTGTCATCTCCGAAAGTACGGTTTGTTTGATGAATCACGAGCGACGGCAGACACTGTTAATGGTGGGTTTTTTTGGGATATTTATGACAGTATTAGAGCGTAAAGTCGCGTAGTTGTTAGCAATTTTACTGATAATTTGGTGTAGAATAGTCTCTTTGATAGCTCTGAATCTCCTCTTGAAATCTAGTATGCGAAATAACGAAATTCCTTAAAGACTTGAGTTAATAACGCTAAAAATAATCGTCATTAGTACAGATCGTAGTTAGTTCATTCATTAGTTCAATCATTAGTTCAATCAAAAAAATTCCAGGTTGATCGTTTGGCCTATCAGATTTCGATGAATTTGTATCACACGCGAAACTCACATGATTTGACTGGCGGACCGCAGAAACAGGTGAAAAATAAATAAAAATTAAAAATTAGATAATCATTTACTGATTTGACACTAGATATGACTTTCTTTCGTGGAAACGCATAGCATCTGGTGCACGGAAAGCTTAACTTCTAGGCGAACTTTGTGCTCACCGGTAAACGCATAGCATCTGGTGCACGGAAAGCTTAACTTCTAGGTGAACTTTGTGCTCACCGGTAAACGCATAGCATGTGGTGCACGGAAAGCTTAACTTCTGGGTCAACTTTGTGCTCACCGGTAAACGCACCCTTTCTAGTGCCCTGGATTCTTCATTTTTCTCGCAGAAGCATGGTGTCGCGAGAAAAATGAAGAACTCCGTGCACTATAAAGTGCGCGTTTACCAGTGAGCACAAAGTACACCAAGTGAGCACAAATTTTTCAGCAAATAACTACAGTAATCTATCGAATATTTCTATATTATAAAGCTACAGTAATCTGTAGATAATATCTTCTATTCGAAAGCTCTCATCCATCTAAATGAATCTATTTAAAATTCACATTGAAACCTTTAATTTCCAGACACTTCTCTACTTGCCGAAAGATTCGAGTCAATGGATTCCGGTGATTTGAATTCCCCAATTTTCATTTGATTTCCTAGTGATTTTTGCTAGTTTTCCCCATTTTTTTCTTTTCTTTAAAACCACCTGGATGTGGTGAGAGAAATTTAATTTGAATTAAAATTTGAATTAAAATTTGAATGAAAATTTCAAAAATATTTATTTCTTTTGCTTTTCTTTTAGTCTCAATGTGTAGCCATTTCACGAGCAAATTAACGCAAAAATCGTTGAGATATTTATCTCAATGTGTAGCCATTTTCACGAATTCTCGTATGTAAAGTGCAAAAAGAAAAATTGTATTTAAATGTCCAGTGCCTGAGAAATTTCTGTTTCCTCTTTGTTTCCGTTTTTTTTTGCTTTTTTTCACTAATTTTCCCGGTGTTCACACGATTACGGTATCTTTTTTCGACATTTTGACTTTTTTCTTTTTTATTTCTGTCTTTTGTCGTTTAATTTTACTTGCTTTACTTTAGGTTTAGTGCTAAATAGAAAGCATTTCTTTTTTTTGTTTAAAAAGCGCTGAAAACTATTACTTGTAAATGTTTTCTATTTTGCATTGAAATCTATTTCGAGATAAGCATCACTTGATGAGTTCGATAAAGTGGACAAAAAGTACAGTAAGTAGTGTAGATTATAGAGAAGGGGTACTGTAGCTTGATTTCTAAGCAACACCAACGAATCACTGTAGTTTAAGCTAGCTATTCAGTTACTGTAGCTAATAGGGATTTGAAGCGGAAAGGATTACCGTACCTCTTGGTACAGTAACCCTAAGCTAAGCAAGTGCCTTAATCCTTTAAAGGAAAGGGTACTGTAGCCTACTGTAGCCTACTGTAGCTTAGTGTAGCCTACTGTAGCCTACTGTAGCTTAGTGTAGCCTACTGTAGCCTACTGTAGCCTACTGTAGCTTATTGTAGCCTACTGTAGCTTTCTCAATCAGGAAAGGGGTACTGTAGCCTTCCCAATGGGTTTCTAAAGGGTTCCTGGTCTTGGTCAAATACCTCTTGGTCAAATACCGTAACCCTGGATTGAGAAAGTACCGTAACCCTTTCCTGTAAAGGGTTACGGTACTGTAAAGGGTACTATAGCTTTCCCTATCAATTTCTAAAGGATTACTGTACCCATTATCCACTATGAACTCATCTACCGTAACCCCAATATCACAAACTCCCTCACGATTTATGTGATTCATCCCGCTCTACCTAGAAATGAGATACTTAGCTGATAGCCAAAAAAACCCATTGATAACCCAGGTACTCCAGTAAAAATACGTATATCAATCTGCCGTTTGCATCGCTGTACATAAGCTTTATTTTTTCTTTTTGAAAAGCTGATCATTTAATCAAGTTCACCACCGGAACTGTGGCTGAAATTTGCATTTATTCTTTTGTAAAAGCTAGGATTTCTAAAAGCTAGTATTTCTAAAAACTAGTATTTCTCTTTCTCGCAAAAAAAAATGGTGTAACTTTGGGCGGGTTTCTCTTTTCTTTTCTTTTCATATTAATTTTTATCTTTTTCTTTTTTTGATTTACCCGCTGTGAATTCCCTTACAATACCCGATTACGGTACCGAGTATATTTGCTTTATTTGCTTTATATTATTTTCTTTTTCTTTTTTTGTCTAGGTAATTCTTTTTCTAAAAGGCATTAAAAGGTATTAAAAGGTATTAAAAGGCATTAAAAGGCATCTTAAGGCATCATAGTTCTTTCTTTCTATCGAATCTACTATAATAAGGCGGGTTATTGTAACTGGATTACGGTAGATAAAACAATAAGATACAAGGATTAGTGTAGATTAATCGGTCGGATTAAAGATCCGATCGGATTCTAAAGAAATTAACAAAGATTCCCCTAGTAACGGCGAGTGAACGGGGAAAAGTCCAGCGCTGAATCCCTCGGCTTTTAGTCGCGGGGAAATGTAGCGTATAGGTGCGGCTATCCGGCGCCATCACTTACTCAAAGTCCCTTTGACTGGGGCCATAGATCAGAGAAGGTGCAAGTCCTGTACGAGTGGTGACGGAGTCGATCGGTCGTTCCTTGGAGTCGGCTTGCCTGAGAACGCAGCCTTAAGCGGGTGGTAAACTTCATCTAAGGCTAAATATGGCTTCATCTAAGGCTAAATACGAGGCCGATAGCAAACAAGTACCGTGAGGGACTGCAAAGTTGCAAAGGACTTTGAAGAGAGAGTTAAAGAATGGGATTACAATAGATTTTTTTGATGATAAATGCCTTTTAGAAATGCCTTTTAGAAAATGGATTACTTAAAGGAAAAGACTCAACTTGTAGATTTGCTGCTTTTCTGGGTTTACTTTGGTTCATTTGATATATACATATTTGTGCTTGAAATCTTGAAATACGATCCCGCAACTTCTCAGCCACGCGTCCACCACATGCATATATCGAATCGTTTATTGATTGATTTAAATCCTTTACTGATTGATTTAAATTCGTTTCATTTCATTTTCGTGCTTCTACTTTTGTTTTTTTTTTGGTAAAGATTATCAATTTGTTGCGGGCTACACCTCGAAAATTTCTCCTCAATTCATTCAACATTTCATGCGATTACTATTTGTTGATGGAAAAAAAACGAATGTTGAGGGAAAAAGAAACAATAAAGTGTGTTGTCAGACAAATCATTTATTTTAAAAAAAACACAAAAGAAGAGCTTTCAATTCAAAAGGTATTCTCCATTAGTATCTATGACTTCTTCCCATCTTCTGCGCAAATCCCGGATCTCATCCTCGAAGAACTTGGGAGTTTTTGAGGTGAAGTAGTCATTCACTGCTTTTATGATCATCGAACTTTTCTTCCTTCAAAAAGTGCTTCAGCGACCGAAACAAAAAGTAATCTGAAGGAGCCAGATCAGGTGAATAAGACGCGTGGGGCAAAACTTTCCAGCCAAGTTCCACGATTTTCTTATAAGTGATCTTTGCAGTGTGAGATTTTGGGTTGTCGCGTAAAAATCTGACCCTCTCCGGTTTGAGCCCCAATTTCTTCAAAGACTCGTTAACTCTCATTAATTGCTTCGAATAAAGATCAGCATCGACGGTTTGGCCAGGTTTCAGCACTTCATAATGCACCAATCCCTTGAAGTTTCACCAGCAACAGAGCATTATCTTCTTCCCATGGATATCAGGTTTGGGAGTGGTTTGAGGGGTCTGCCCAGCAGATAGCCATTGATTTTTGCGTTTAACGTTCTCGTAGTTGATCCACGTTTCGTCAGAAGTCAAAACCCTGTGAAAAAGTCGTTCGATTGCTTTGGGTCAATTCGTGAGGAACTCATTTTCCAACACGATTCTTTTTCCCAAGTGTGTAAATAGTTTTCGATTGTCGTATGGGATACTTAAAATATTTCTGCCAACTCACGAACGGTGAGTGTTGGGCAATCTTCAATTAAGGCGAGCAAGTCATCGTCGACCACTTCTGGAGGATGTCCTTGGTGTGGCTCGTCTACGAGGCTTTCATCGCCGCCTTGGAATCTTTGAAACCATCGTTGACATTGCCGAATGTGTATACTTTCCTCTCCAAAACAGTGATGATCGTGCGATGAGATTCAGCTGGAGATTTTCCTTGTTTAAAATCGTAGAACAATACAGCTCGAATACGGAATTTTTTGTCCTCCATTTTTTGCCAAAAAGCGAGTGATGAAATTTGCAGCACTAAATGCTATTTATGCAGACATCTTTTACTTTGTATATGTGCAAAAAAAGAGGGAAGAAACGGTGCTTGAAATTACAAAAAACATGTTAAGTAGTGACGCGTCATTATTAAGTTGCCAACCTAATACAGTGCGGTTCAAATTCTTAAACGCACCCTCTAAAACTGCGAATTTTGCATTTTGACCACCGCTACAACTATTAATCTTTTTCTATTAGAAAGAGCATGTCTTAAAACCTAAATAATACGAAAAAGAAGCATACTGTAAAAAGTAAAAATTTTCAAAATAGAAACTTTTTGCTAAATCAACCGTTTCAAATTCTTAGACGCACCCGCCTTTGCTGTTGTTGTCTGAAATTTTTCGTTTTGTTGTGCATATTTTTTTTATTAAATTTATAATTTTTGTTAATTTCCAGGTAAATGGCACACGGAAAGCTGCTCACGGATTATGATAAAGGCCAGATTGATGCTCGTTTGAGGGTTGGCGACTCAATAAGGAAAATCGCAAAAAATTTGGGCCGATCCGACTCTGCCGTGCGAAATTATAGAAAGTCCGAGTTCGTTTCTGCACCAAAGAAGAAGCCAGGACCAAAACCAAAGCTTACACCGCGAGCTAGACACCATATTGTGAACAAAATCCACGGAAAAACGATCAATGAAGTGAAAACGGAACTGAAAATCGACGCTTCGAAGTCGACAATTTGGCGAGCCGTCACGGAAAATCCACATATCGATCGACAATTATTGAACACGCAACCGGTCGTGAAGCTTTTGCACAAGAAAACTCGATTGGAGTTCGCCAAGGCTCATATGAATCAGGATTGGTCTATGGTTAGAAAGCCGCTTATGTTTTATTATTTTTTTTTTTGCGTTTAGGTGATCTTTTCCGATGAGAAGAAATGGAATTGGGATGGTCCCAATGGCGTTGACTACTATTTGAGGGATCTTTGACGTGATCCGATGGTGTTTGGAACTCGAAACTTTGACGGTGGTTCTGTGATGGTTTGGGCCGCCTTTTGTGCTGATGGAACGGTCGCTCTGAAGATGGTTTCGAATCGGATGACTAGATAGATATCTTGAACAATTGCTTGTTGCCATTTTTGCTCCTAAATCCAAACATTCCCTATGTGTTTCAACACGACAACGCGTCAATTCATCGAGCCAGAGACACCCGAGACTGGCTGAACAGCAACAACATTGCAACTTTGGACTGGCCCGCTCAGTCTCCTGATTTCAATCCGATAGAAAATTTATGGGGAATACTTGTCCGAGCTGTCTACAAGAATCATCGTCAGTTTCAAGACGTTTCTACACTTAAACCAGCAATTTTTTCGGCCTGGAGCGATCTCGACTTCTCTGCTCTTCAAAACTTCATCAATTCAATGCCAGGCCGCATTTTTCAAGTAATTAATCGTTATCGTGCGTGTACAGATTATTAGTTTCGATTTTTAACCTTTGATTTTTAATTTGTCTCGATAAATAAAAATATTTTCATAGTGCGTTTAAGAATTTGAAACGGTTGATTTAGCAAAAAGTTTCTATTTTGAAAATTTTTACTTTTCACAGTATGCTTCTTTTTCGTGTTATTTAGGTTTTAAAACATGCTTTTTCTAATAGAAAAAGATTAATAGTTGTAGCGGTGGTCAAAATGCAAAATTCGCGGTTTTAGAGGGTGCGTTTAAGAATTTGAAACGCACTGTAGTTTTATTTGACTACGATAGTGTCTACGGCAGTTTTATTTAATTATTCTAAACAAGGGTATTCCAACTCTGCCCTGTGTTTGCCGTTGTCTGCAAGGAACACACTCTAAACGTGATCGACTGGCTACACAAAAATTGCGTGCCCGTGAAATGTTATAATCTTTGGAAAGAAATAATTTCTTTTATTTTTGTTATTTCATTTTATTTCACGCTGTCAAATAAGCTATATTCACTTCTTACACTTGCAACAACGCCACTTAACTAGACTCTATGAAAGTGTGACATGATTACATTCATGTAGACATAACACATTGAAAAATTTTCGATTCACAAAAGATATCTAAATAGGCGCAAGACCCGGAACTTTGAAGCGAAAAGAAATAAAATAGAAATCCAATCAACTTGTGGTTGGTCTTAAAATGTTCCTTATGAAATTTTGTTATAGAAAACCACAACTTACTCACCACATTTCAATATAAAAACATTGAGAAAATTTCGGCCAAAGTTGGACTTGGAAGAGTCTACTTGAAAGAGTCGATCCAGTTAAATGGTCCATAATTCCAGGTATAGAAACCCAAACAACTCCTGGTTTCTTTTATTAGAATCTATATTGAATTTTAGTAAAGAAATATGGAATCTGTTTTGTAGACTTACCGATAAAAACACAGAGAAAATTAGTGTCAAAGTTGAGACAACTGTCGAGCTCTGAAGAGGGTCAGACAGTTATCTCAAGTTAAACACTTAGTTTCTCTATGTTTTTATTGATAAGTTTACAAAACAGATTCTATATTTATTTAGTGAAATCTAATAAAGTAAGCGTGAGTTGATTCAGCTTTTACATCTTAAGTTATACCCCATTTAAGTGGATTGACCCTTTCAGGTAGGTAGTCTGACTTTGAGGGAAATTTTCTCTATGTTTTCGATTCACAAAAGATATCTAAATTTGCAAAGATTAGGAACCAAATTTAGAGAGATAAGGAACCAAATTTAGACCCAAGACCCGGAACTTTGAATCGAAAAGAAATCACCTGTTCGTAAAATGTTATAGTCTTTATTCGAAACATCTCTCTTTGTTCGAAACTTTGTTTACTAATTGATCTTTTTTTCATAGAACCACGATAAACAAACTCTCTATGCATGTTGATAAATGAACTCGATGTACATGTTGGTGATGATTAGTTTCCTGTGATACAAATCACTTCGGGTAGAGCTTCTTAAAACACAAACCCATCAAGCATGTAGGAAGTGGAAAACTACAAAACAAGCTCTTCTATATAAAATATCTAAATCAAGTTGATTTCAGTTCTCGGCACTCTAATTAACCTATTCGGCCTATATGCAATAATTCGATATTCACCGGTTGAAATGAGAGAATACTCGAGTGGATTAATCAGTTTACAGGTAGAAAGCTCGTTTTGATGCCTTGAGCTAGGCTTGCTTTTCTTTTGTTTCATTGATTGTGAGATTTGTTGATGAAAACGGACCCAGCTCAGATAGCGGCCGCAATCTGTGATAACTTTATTGGCTTTTCTGCCGCTCCGTTCTTTATCTTTCCGCTATTTGGTGGATATACAGTGCGTTTCACATTAAGTAGCGCACCCCCCAAAATGGTCGTATCTCGAAAAATGTCAAAGAAACCAATGTTGGTGTCAATTACAAAAAGAAAGAGGACAATGAAAAACCCTAAAAAAAGACTTTTTTTAGATTATTCTACTTTTCAAAAATGATTTTTTTTAATAATTAGGCGGGAGTGGGACAAATGCGGCCTTTTTTTGCGCACCCGGACATTTGCGCACCTTTTTTTCCGCACTTAGCCCATTAGCGCACCTTTTTTCGCGTTTTAAAAAAAGCTCTAAAAGCTAATATTAACCAATTTCTATTCCAAAAGTTGTTTTTCCAGGTAATTTTAGGGCGTAGAATCGAAATTTTGGCATATCAGAGCTTGTGGAAGCGAACGGACGGAGTTATACAAAGAGAAAAATCAACAATTTTCTGTAATTTGACCTAGCCGTTTTGTCTTTCAAATTGGTTCCACACGCTCTATTATGCCAAAATTTCGATTCTACGCCCTAAAATTACCTAGAAAAACAACTTTTGGAATAGAAATTGGTTTAATATTAGCTTTTAGAGCTTTTTTAAAACGCGAAAAAAGGTGCGCTAATGGGCTAAGTGCGGAAAAAAAGGTGCGCAAATGTCCGGGTGCGCAAGAAAAAGGTCGCATTTGTCCCACTCCCGACTGTTTCATATTAAGTAGCGCACTTGAGAAAAACAACATTTTTTTAATTTTTGTGGAAAAATGTTAGCTTTTTTTTTCTTTCAATATGGAGGTCTAAAATTGGTCTCTCAAAACATTTTTTGAAGCCAAAAACACTTTTTCTGGCATAATTTAACCTACTGATTACTTTTCCGATCAAATTGGAGCAAAATAAAAATACTTTTTTCCGAGTTTCGATTATCTGGTTAAAAAGACCAAATGAGTCGAAATCTCAAAAAATATTTTTTCAATGTTTTGCCTCTACCAGTCAATTTCATTTAGAAAATGAGTATTTAGTGGTTAAAAATGGCTTTGGTCCTAGTTTTGACTTTGAAAAGTGCTCCAATAGTCGATAGCTTGAGCTCCATATAGTGAAGTACACTATAGAAGCGCGCACTTTGGAGCCTCGAAACTCGGCTTAAAACTTCTTTCCCCAAGCTTTTGTTGTGTTTTTCGGAATCTACGCATAAAAATACCCCTGCAAAAATGGTTTTGAAGAAAGAATCGTGCCCTACTCCAACTAGGGTAGGGCTCCAACTAGGGGTAGGGCACGTAAGCTAGTAACAATGGCTTTTCACTTAATGAAAAATAATGTTACTCATATTTAGAGTCGGTTGACACGGGCAGATAGCTATTTAAAATGTCCGTGTCACTCTGTTAAATTTCCAAGACTTTTGTCCATGACTGTAGGTGTTATCTAAAGTTTCTAGGTATTTTGCTGCATCGTTTCTAAGTCTTTAGTAACTGTGTTGCCAGCTAATGGAAAATATGGATAACTTTAGGGTAAATCTCGATAATGAACCGAGTCAATGGGACAAAGGTCGAGAAGAAGCGAGTCGTCCAAGGAAAAGAGCTACACTTTAAGGTAAATACTTGTACTTTCTGTTTCTGAACCTCGTTAAAATTTAAATTTAGAAGAAAGGACCTGCCACGATTCTCAGCGACAACGGAACCATCGAGTTGTGCGACTCGATCAGCATCGCCGAATCGAGCAGCATCGAATCACCAGTGTTTGCACGTCTTCAGCCTTTGGACCAAAGAGTCGACCCAATCGGTTGGCATTGTTCAAAATATAATTTTTATTGATTTAGAGTTATTTGCTCCTGTTATTTCATTTGGGAGAACAAGAAACAATGGTGACTCTTTCTGTCGCTTTCGTTAACAAAATTCTAGATAATGGAAATCAGTATTATGATTTTGCGCGTTTGATCGCCGTTGGTGGAGACATGAGCTTTCTGATTAGTCGACAGCAATTCAGGATTGAAAGGGTATGTGGCATCTACATTTTTAAATCAATTTACGTCTAGGACCGGAAAACCGAGCGTACTTATTTGATTGACACAAGCCGAAATGGTGAAGTTTTAATGATTGAGACTAGCACATGCACAACTTTTCCTTGCTGTTATTTCTTTATGTTTGCCCGTTGATTAATCTTTTATGTGACAATAAGTACTTTTTGACTGACTCTTTTATAACGTTTCTGTCGTTTGGATACTGAATCTAATAAGAGTCTAAGGCTAGGTTGTTTGTGTTTTGTTTTGTAAATGAGCGGTCGTTTGGATCAATCGGGAGATCTCCTCAGCGATCACGAAGTGGAGGGTCCTATTCGGAAGGTTCGATTTTTATTTTAATCAACTATTTTTTTGTTTATTTAGAGACGACTTGGAGACGGTGACCACTTTGACGCCCACCAATGCACCATCGACATCGTCTGTTCATCTCAACCTAGAATATTTTTCCCTCCGAAATGATGCTTCGGGGACAATTGCAGCGGCGACTGAAGGAACTAGAACAAATGCTGAACGAGAGGAGACAGTGATCAACGAGTTGGTGAATAGAAACATCGAACTGGAGGCGGAAAATGAGAAAACGATCAATTGGGATCGCAGCTTGGAGAAGAGCCACCACTTTCACACGACGATCTCTTTGCGAAACACGTGGCCCCCAAAGGCTCAGGATTTTCCCAGCACCCATCCACGAATCTCTCAATTAATGGCCGATATCATACTGTGGGAAGAGTGACGCGGACATCATCGTCGACGAAGGCTTAACAAACACAAAACGAAGATTATAGCGCATCTGAGAGAGGTGAAATTTGTGGATGCCCGTGAGGAACGACCTTTTTATGCTCACGGTCACAGCGAAGACATCAAGTGACCCGGATGCAAAACAATTTCTTCTTGACTATGTTATTTCAAAGCCTGCTTATTTTTGTGCTTGTGCTTCGGTTTGTGATAGCTATTAAGTGTTAGTTGTGCATGTGTTAGAGTTATTAATCAGTAGGGTGTTGTTTGTTTTCTTTTTACTATTACTAACAGATAAATTTCAGGGACTTTTATCAACCAGGAACGTTACGCGATAGGAGAGCGAGTCCTATTAAATCACTGTGATGTGATTTCGATGGGAAAAGCCGAACTGTATTGTAAGTTATTGATCAATTGCTATTGAGCTGATAAAATTGTTTTTAGTTTGGATTTACGATGAGCGCCGATACAAGGACCTTCCCCAGAAATTGGCAAACAAATATGTGGTCTCGAACGTGGAGCTTGGTCAAGGAGGATATTCAAAGGTTTGCTATAGATCGTGGGCATATTTTTAGTTTTAGGTGTTGCTAGCAAAAGTGCGTGGGCTGGTTTCTAAGCGTGTAGCCATCAAAATTCTAAATCGTACGAACCCGAGCCAGTTGGTTTATTTTGGCGGAAGATAAGAGTCGGTTTAGGCAGCGACATTGTGCTGAGCTTGAGGATATCAAAAGGGAAATCGAAGTGATGTGTTCGATCAAAAACGTACCATGCTTTATTCACTTTTAATGTGCTTATTACATATTTAGCCATTTTGTATGGGCTACTTGGACTACTATGAAGATGAACTGCGCTCCTACATTGTTCTGGAATTTGCAGCTGGAGGCGATCTTTTCACAAAAATCACCCACTATCAAGATGCTGATGGACAAGTGAATTTTACATTACGGATTAATCTATTTTTTAATTTAGTGTATTGGCTTAACCGAAAATCTTTCAAAACTCTATACATATCAGATTATGAAAGCTTTGGAGGTTTTACAGTTATCTTATTCGTAGTCTAAAAGTTATTTAGTATCTCCACCTTCGTGGCATTACTCACCGCGACATTAAGCCGGAGAACATCTTATTACTTGAAAAAATGGATCTGACCATCATTAAGGTAGTTTTTTTTTACTGCTTTCAAAGCCTTTAACCCAGTTTTAATTTAGTTATGCGATTTTGGTCTTGCCAAAATAATGTATCAAGCTTCAACGATGAACTCTTATGTGGGAACGCCAAGCTACATTGCTCCGGAGATTCGGGATACCGCTGAAGCTTACACATCGGCTGTCGACCTGTAAATTTTGTGTTTTGTTAAATCCAATTTGATTCTAGATGGTCAACGGGAGTTGTCTTGTTTCTGATGCTTTCAGGATATCCACCATTTTGCGAGTCCTACAACGACATGGATTTGGAAAAACAAATTCGCACAGGTATTTTGTTCGTTGCTCCATTTCTCAAAGTCAACTTTAGGACGATTACTTTTCTCCCCAAGATGGAAACGCGTTTCTATTGATGCACAAAAGCTTGTTCGTTGCATGCTTACAGTTAATTGCGCTAACGTGAGGACTTCTCTGAATTACAGTGATATCATCATTTAGCGCATCACGGCTGCGGAGGCCTTGCAGCACCAATGGTTCGATGCAGGCACAAAAGAACTAACCGAGGACTTGCTGACATGCAACAGCGAGGTTGTTTTGATTATTTGTTTATTTTAAGACAAAGTGATTTAGGCTGAAAATTGATTACCGCAGAGGAGAACTCCTGCTGTTTGATTTTGCGTACACCGCCTTTGGTCTACGTAAAATTTGATCTTCATCTGGCCTTTTAAAGTTTGTTTGCATATGTTTTGGTTGTTAGTTAATTTAGAAATTTTGTATTTTCATATTCTACGTAGATTAAAATTTCCTACTTTAACACTGTTTGTATAATTCGCTTGAAGTTTCTAATAAATATTTGTTGGGTTTCCTATCGTACACAAAGAAATTTGGATGTTTGCCAAGTCAATCAGGTCTTTTTCTGTCGTTTGTGGTTCATTGGACTTGATAAAGAGATTAAGTAAACTTTACAAACAAAAGCAGCATTGCTGAATTGAAGTAAAATTAATTGATAATGTTAATTGAAATTATAGAAAATTTATTCCTAACTAATTTTAAATCCGCTTTTGTATTTAAAACTTTTCTATTTACTTTATTTTTCAAAAAAGCTCTTATTTCAAGAGTTTAATTCTAGGAATGCCACCAAAACGAAAGAGTACTCGGGTGAAGACTCCTACGGGGGATCCACAAGCAAAGTAAGGGGTTATCTTTTTCGAATAAATAGCTTTAGTCACAAATTAGTTCAAGAAATTTGTATAAAATCTTTTAGAGAACTTCCTCTCACTGCGGAAACGGCTCCAATGCCATCGACTTCTTTGCCAGTGCAACAAAACGATGATGATCACATGCAGGTTTTAGTTTTTATTGTGTAGCCAATGATTTATTTGCTCTAGATCACTTCCGGAGCCAGTCAAGAGATGGATTCAGGTAAAAATTGTTATACAATTTTTAAAATTTTGATTCTCATTTAGATTCGTCTCTGGACGTATCTACCGACGAACTTTGGCAACTTCCAAAAAGAAAAAGGACTCAAAGAGCCACTCCTGCGCGTCGCAAAACACCAGTTAGTATTAAGAAAGAGGATGCTGAAGAAACGCTTGTAAGTTGCTCGTCTAATTAGCCTTGGGTGTCCCATTTATTACTTCATTAAGTGAACTTTTGCAGGATAAGATTGCCAAGAATGAAGATAGCGTTGACGAAGATCAAGAGGAGCAAGATCCCGGTCCTTCCAATATTTCCAAAGGTTTGTGTTTAGCATATTACTTTGAAATTTGAAATTTAGTGTTCAGAGGAGTTCAGGCTTTAAAGAAAGCGATTCCGGATCCCAACGTTGTTGAATTGGTTTGTTATTATTTAAGAAAAGTTTAACCATTTTTAAAATTGAACTGGTCTTAATAACGTTTAGTAAACCTTTTAGGCTGCTCGTTCGTCGATTTTATTAAATGACAATTGGAATAATCAGGAATTGCGACAACTTTTGGAGGGAATCCAATGGTTTTGTTGATTTTGGCATGCAAGACTTTTTATCTTTAGGTATGGTGCCCATGAAAGTTCATTGGGTACAATTCGAAGAAAGTATTTTGCCTCCAAGACTGTCGACCAGATTCGGTAAAGTTTTCTTTTTCTCTTTTGGTACGTTGTACTTTAAGGTATAAAATTGAAGAAATTCGAAACTTGAATCGAATGGCGGCTGCTGAACGTCAAAAGATGGAGAATGAATATTGGAATTCAGAGCGAATTGCTAAAAAGGTAATTGTGTTGAGAGTTTAAATAACATTTATCTAAGTGAATATAATTTGTCCACGCTATTGTTTTGTGTATTTTAGTCTGGTTTTTATTGGTCAATCTTTACGCACCGGATGCTTTCCACGATGGCTGGAACCCGAGAAGCAAATTCAACCTATTTTTGCCAAAATACTTTGCGAGTTTGTTTATCTGTAGAATTCAAAGCAACAATTGATTTAGAATGCTATAGCAAGTGAGGCAAGCAAACAAAGTAACATTTCGAAGACTTACAAAATAACGGATTCTCCTGGGGACAGAGAAATTACTCAGACGGTGGGTTAGTCCTAGGCCAAAGAAAATTTATGCTCTTTTTAGCAAGTTACTTGGCGCAAGATTTACGAAGCGATGGCCTCGTGGTGTATTGATGAAGAAGAGCAACGTCCTTTAAATAACTTGGGTATGTTTTCTTTTGTTCACATAATTCACAAATAATTATTATAGAGTCGTCAATTATTCTTGCTGTAATTGATCAACTTCGCGATGAGGTGATCAATCAAACGGAAGATAAGAAACGCAGGCTACACGGGCTTTTTGATGCTTTGTTGCAAGATGATTACAGGCATTTAAAACTGCTATTCAGGAATTTTTCTTGATTTAGAAACTTCATGCCTCAAAACTGTCAGGATCCAACGGAAGAAATTGCTTCAAGATTGGTAATTTGATGAAGAATAATTTATTTTATTATGACTTTAGCTTATCGATCCTCTCGGAATGTTGAGATCGCAGGCTGCCGAAATGAGTGATGATGTCATTGAGGTACAACTTTAACTTAAACTTATTTCATATCTTGTCTTGCTGCAAAATCATTGTCATCACTAGTTAAGTACCATTTTCAATGTAAAATTTTCAGGCTGAAAACAACGCGGGCACCTCATTTGATTTGCCAAGTGCATTCGGTTTGACCTCATTCAGCACTCAATCAGCGCTCGAACTCTTGCTCAACAGTTCGGCTTCACAAATCGACGAGAACGAGACCGAATTGGGGCTCAACATGTCTGCGACTTCAGGAGAATTGGCTTAATCTGGATATGTGAATGTTTATTTCATTTTTGTTAAGGGATTTGCTCTGATATTGGCAATTTGTTAAATAATTGTTTTTGGGTAATCCTGCTGTTTTCATTTTTCCAATCGGGTAAAAATATCTCGAAAGCTTTGCTATCTTTGAATAAATCGTTCGAAAAACAGCTCAATCTCTGCACCAAAATGTTTTGTACAGAATTTACTTATCGATTAGAAAACTGGTTGTATGAAAATAACATACATTTTCAGGGTGAATGCTTGGCAATTACGGCGTTGCTTTCACTTGTAGTGAATGTGATCATTTTTTTCGTAAGTTTTTGTTAGTAACTAATTATTTTCTTGTACGGCTTTGGGAGAGTTATAACAGACAGATCGGTACAAAAGTCGGCAATTATATACCTAAATCTTTCTCATTTTCAGAAACACTCGAGGTCTTTGAGCGCCACATATGGAGCCGACATCTACGCAATTTCCCATATCGGCAAGTTTTTTTGTAAAGAAGATTTCAAACTTATTTTCCTACCAATCTGACAGTTTAAGATGTGCACAATGTGGTTTCCCGGCTCTCAACGTGTCGACACTCAGTGATCATTACCTCGTCGAACATGGAACGGCTCAT
The DNA here is from genome assembly GCA_958450365.1 of Mesorhabditis belari. Lineage (NCBI taxonomy): Eukaryota > Metazoa > Nematoda > Chromadorea > Rhabditida > Rhabditidae > Mesorhabditis > Mesorhabditis belari. Next base: position 11,974 of record CAUEEP010000789.1, on the reverse strand, counting down.
GTGAGTATCCGTAATGGATTTTTGTTAATTTTAATTTTAGGCTCCGGAATTTAAACGAAAAATAGCCGATGAACGCAAACTATGGGGTATCATTTCGCAGAGTATGCATATTGAGGTAAGTGCCTTGAAATTAAAAAGCATACTCCATAGCACAGTCACAAAAATTATAAGAAAGCTTTTAGGTTGGGAATAATCCTTTCGAGGAAGACGGTGGGCCAAATTATGGTGTCTCTAATGACTTTTCTTCGAACGAAATCAGAGAATCGGAACATCGTCGTAACAAAGCCTATTCAAGAGCTTCTGTGTGGCAGGTTTGAAAGCTTTAATTTTTAAAAGCTCAATTGTGAATTAGGTCGATGCAGCGACTGGTGGTGAAATGAAAATTGTTTCCCACGAATTACAAGTTCAACGACGAAACACATGGGTCCAGGTATTTTTCATAATTGATAGAAAAATTTCATATCATTTAGCAAATCGATAGTGGAATGCAAGGGAGTTTGCAAAATGAAACGCTGGCAGTGCCACATCTAGTATGTTTAGTTTTTTTTCAAATTCTTTTAATACTTTCTTAAGGTTGACGACGTTTTTCAATTACAACAGGTGGAAAATCCAATGCATGCAATTGTGAGTTTGTACCATTTGTACATTGTTATCTTTTTCTAGGATGGAGAGGCGATAGAACTTTCTAATGAACCGCTTCGATTGGAGGCCAATGGAAGACCGGTTTGTCACTTTGGAAAGTAAATCTTGTTGAAAGCTATTTGACAAGTATTTTTTGAATAGGATTTAACTTTAAGTGAAAGCTTTGCATCTTTTTCAAATAATAATTTCAGGTGATGATTCTCCCCTCATCTGGTGGAGGAATTCAAAATGATGAGGACGATAATCTTACCGAGCAAGGATCACGAATTTCAGTTGCCGCCGAAGAAGAGGTTTTTGAGGAAGAGGTATTTATTTTGAGTTCTTTATTTTTTAATAAACGAATACTCAAACAGATATAATTGCTCAATTTTAGGGCGAAATTCCGCCAAATGACAACTCCAACATTATGATGGATGATGGGGGACCGGGTACAAGTTACGAGGATTATTATTCTGGCAATGAGTGAGTCTTTTTTTTGTGATTTGCAGTGATTTTTTTTATTGAACATTTTTAGTTATGCAGAAGAAGGAGAAGCCTATGAGTACGTGGATGATGAGGGGAATCCAGTTTATCTTGAATCTGAATTTATGGTAACTTATAAACTTTAACCGGACGCAAAATTTCATTTTAGAACAAAGGCAGTCGCGACTTGCGGCTGAGCCTATTAAAAGATCGACACATGGAGCTGATTATTCGAAAGGTAATGCAATAACTCGTTCGCAATAAGTTCTAGTTAGATTGCGTCGGGACCGAAAAAGCCACTCTCGATGGGACATCGTTGCGAGATTTGTGGAAAAGTGAATAAGGTTGGAAAGCCTGGTACCATTATGTGATCAACTTTAATTTAGTATTTGTCGAAAGCGCTAGAACATCAACGATCGCATACGGGAGAGAAGCCATTTAAATGCCCACATTGTCGAGCTGGATTTACGCAAAGAGGGGCACTCACATCACATATTCGTCTTCATACAGGTCTTTTATCGATTTTGAGTTATGCAACCTTTAAGCTTTCAGGAGAGCGCCCCTACAGTTGCAGTTGGGAATGTGGCAAAACTTTTGTCTCATCATCAGCTTGTAAACTGCACGAGAAGTCGCATGCTGGAGAGAAACGTTATAACTGTGAATCATGTGGAAAACTCTTTGGTAAAAGGGTAAGTCGATCTATTTTTAGTAACTTTACGCAAGATTTTAGTATCATCTCGAGCGACATTTGAAGACAGTCCATTTTCGGCAGTATATGGCACGAATTAATGGTCTCCCACCACCACCGCCAGCATTAGAAGGCCTAGCCGCGGCAGAGGAAGACGAGCCAAAAGTGCGGAATGCTGTTCTAGCAGTTATCGATGCGGTGAGTTCGTCCGATTACTGGTTTTTTCTGGACTTTCTCATCCAGATTTCGTTAATAATTTCTCCCGGACTTCGTTTCTATGGAGATAAGAGACTCGATGATCCTCCCTTTTATAGGTACGAGAGGACAAGATGCCAAAAGAAGCTCTGTTCAAACGACTGCAGGAAGAGATTTAAATTGATTCTTTAACGGGTACCTTGTGTGATAGTTTTATGCGTTGCTTTTAGATAAATTATTAATACAAATGTACGAACAGCAAAAATTAAGCCACTACAGAGCGGCGCGATAATCATAAACTTTTAACTTTTCGCTCAGAGGTTTCTACAAGCCAAGAACTTTATCTAGTTTGTTGTGTACATTCTCCTTCAAATGGGTATAAATTATTTATTGTACTTAATAAAAAACAGAAATGAAACAGTTTAAAATTAAGAAGAGACCTAGCAGACTCGCTTATTCGTAGACCCATTTGTTGATTTGATCGCTGGTGTAGTCGTTGATCTCCTCAGTCTTGAACCAGTGGGCAATCTCGCGGTTAGCAGAGTCGACTGAGTCGGACCCGTGGCAGATGTTTCGGCCAGTCTAAAAGAAAAGTTTAAAGTTGAAAAGAAGTACGAGCAACAAACCTGGACACAGAAGTCACCGCGGATTGTTCCTGGGGCAGATTGAAGTGGGTTGGTGGCACCGAGCATGACGCGTCCTTGTTTGACGGCATCGAGTCCTTGCCAGACCATTGCTAAATGACACTCATTAACAGACGTCATCCACAAAACACCAACCGACAACTGGGCCAGATTGCATGTAGCTGATGAGCGATGGGAAGAATGGCTTGCCCTTCAGGTCTTGATAGTGAACCTCGAGATGGTCCTTCGAGGGAGTTACCTAAAACAAACACATCAAAATGCAAAGAAACCTCCGCTAACTTAAGTCAGATTCGAAGTCTATCCTACTAATTTACAAAAGCTCCAAAATGCGTACCTGCTTGAGGGCGACGAGTTTGTATCCACGATCCTCGAATCGTTGAATGATCTTTCCCACGAGGCCGCGTTGAACACCATCGGGCTTGACGGCGATGAAGGTGCGCTCGTTGTTGGCCATCCTGTAAATAAAAAGATTAGCTAACAAGTCTCAAAAACCTTAGATCACAATGATCCTCGGTGGTACAAGTATCAGAAATCGCAACAACAAAAAGTGAAGCAATGAATAGAAAGACCCGCATGATGAGTTAGCTGTAAAGCACAAAATATCTCAATCCTAAAATGAGAATTAGGAGAAGAGAGTTGCGGGAAAAAGGAAATTTATCATCGCGTGTGATCAATTTTCGAGAAGAGTGGAATGGTCAAATTTGTGGAGAGCGAATGGCTCTTGAAAAATTGCTGAATTAAGGGGCGGGGCTACAGTAAGAAATCTTGGTGGGAATTCCGTCTGGCAACGCGCCAAACACCCAATTTTTGCAAAGTCTTCTTTTTTGACCGAATATTCTTTTCTTTGTCGCCGAATTGTTAGATCTTGTCGAGCCAAAAATTATTTCCGTTCTCGGGGTTCGGCTTAAAACGCTAATTTTGAGATTTTTATTGTTATTTTTATTCACTTTGCTTCAACTTTGATAGCCCTTACTAACTTTTTTTCTTTAGATTCGAGACTTCATGTCACTTTCTGCCACCAAGGCTTCAACGTCGACCGACAGCCGAACTTTTATCGTCACTGGTCTTCGCTTTGCACGGGAATCCTATGACTTTTACCTTCGGCGGCACCTTCAGCAATTTGGAGATGTTCATTTAGAGTACAAGGAACCGGCCAAGTGCGGGAATGCTACAATGAGCTCAAAGGTTGGATTTGTGAGTGTTGAGGAGCCAATTTATTTGAATGAGCACCGAGCACTTACGTATGCCGTAGCCATATTTCTGACCGATCAAGCTGCACAGGCTTGCCTCTTGTTTCCTGGGAAACATATTCTGCAAGAACTCGGTTACGAGATCAAAATTCGTCGTTTAAAAGATCTGACGATGGGGAATGATTCGAGCCGGGTGTATTCTTCGAAGATAATGATTACAGCACGATCACCTGGCGATGTTGATGCGATAACAGAAGAGGCGATTTGTGCGGCTTTTCAGCCGTATGGTGAAATTGTGGGAATCGAGGTGCCTTCCCCGAAGACTCACAAACCAAAATGCTGGTTCGTCGAATTCTCGAAGCCGGCTACAGTGACTGCAATAATGACTCTTGAGCATACTATTGCTGGCCATCCGGTTCGTCTACGAAGAGTGCTCAGAATGGAGGATTTAAAGCGAGAGTCACAGCGCGAAAGAGAACGACAACATCGACAAGAGTGGGCAGAGCAAAGAGCATCGACTAGCCAGCCATTGAACTATCGAGAGGTTCGAAACCAATCAAGAGACTTTGCAACAGTCTCTAGGATGGTTAGTGGAAGTAGCGACTTAATGGCAAATTATGGCTACGGCACCGAAGAACAATACTATCAGAACCAAGACCAAACGGATAAAACCAAGGGATCTACATCAACTGATTTTTCACAATATGGTTATCATTGATGTATATGGTTATCTTTGTTTTAATTCATTTCCATGCTTTAAAGTGTTTTAACTTTTGAAAGAAGTACCTGTTAGCTTTGAGTCATAAGAAAAAGTTGTTTTCTTTTCTTTTATGTACATACGGGTTTCGAAGTTGCAATAATTTGTTTCTTACAGACACTCTCACAAAATGGGCTTCGCTGAGCTTTGGAACTCTCATCCTCGCAAATATGGACCTGGGTAGGTATTTATGAATTGTTGTTGTTTAAATTTCCTGTAAGGCATTAACTCACATAGGTGGTAGATTGAATGAAGATATTCATATATTTTGTTTAGATCCCGAACTTGCCGTGTCTGCTCCAACCACCACGGTCTTATCAGAAAGTACGGCATCAACATGTGCAGACGGTGCTTCCGGGAATACTCAAAGGATATTGGATTCAAAAAGCTCGATTAAATAATACACTTCGGTATACTTTGTTGTTTTTTTAAATAAAATCTTATCATAATTTAAAAATAAGACGCTTATTTTAACAGTTGGTTGTTAAATTGCAAAAGGTTTTAAGTTGAAAGTGAAATGCGGTTTACCTTCTCGAATTAGGCAGCACATGTATTTCAAGTTTCCCAATTGTCGTTTCTAGGTGTTAATATTTTTGGCAAATATTGCGGGCTTGGGTTTTAAACGTCACTGTTGACTCAACTTTCAACTTGACGCATTGCAAAAATTTGGAAATTGTGTTAAACGCATACGACTTGGTTTAGCAAATAGAGAACGAGGGTTTCACATCTTTGAATCTCAAGCTTTAACTCTCCATTACCCCTGTCAGCCTCGAGGACAATTTCTTCGCCATGCACAAACTGAAGAGAAAAGGGGCGAGATTCTGGTCCGAGATTTGCCCTGAGATGGGATTCTCATTTTGACATGGCATTTTAAAAGTCAAAGAAAAACATCCTGAAAACGTCAATATTTTGTGAAAAGTTTGCAGTTTTTGGCGAATCCGGTCATCTTCTTAAAACCGATTTATTTTCACTGTTATATTTTGTAAAACCATGTCAGAAGTATCAAAAAGAATTTTGCTTTTTCGACACTTTCAACAAAAATTTGAAAATCCATGTGGCCCCCCTCATGGTTTTTATCAAAATATGCAGCCAAGTAGTAACGCGTTTCCGTCGTCTGCTAAAGTCGAAAGGTAGCGTGTTGTTGTGGCTTTACCTACACAAAAAAAAACACAACAAGCCCGTTACCTTTTGTCTTGATCAGCCACATGCAATCAGGTCACACGGTCGCTTTCGGCGATATTAAAGTGCGGAGCCATAGCCATAGCCTAGGAAAATAATATAGCGCATATATTATTGCGGGGGGGGGGAGACCACAAAGATTTTTGTTGAAAAGGTGTCAAGCGACACCTAATTTCCTATTTTTTATACTTCCAACATGGTTTTACAAAATATAAAAGCAAAAAGCGGCTGTCAGAACATGACCGGATTCACCAATTTGGCCAAAGTTTGATTGATATCCTTTTTGGATTTGTTCCGTGTTGTCAAGAGCAGAAACATTTAGTGCAATTGATTTTGTTGTGGGTTTATGTTGCAAATGAAAGCAAAGATTTTTTAGCACGACACTTTGCGACTCTTACCCATTTCAATTTCTTTTTCAGGAACTCTACTAGCCGGGCACTTGAACCAATCAGTGGGCCATTCCCTTGCCGTTTTTTTGCATCCCATTGTTCGTGGCCATTTTGTGGTCGCGAAAAAAGCGGCGAAATCTTTGGAATTTCTTTGGAATCGACTTGTTTTCTCTTGGTTTGAAAGCCACGAAAAGCGGTTGTTTGTTTTGAAAAATGTTTGAAAGAGTTTTCAATTTCAAAAGAGTTTTCAATTTGAACAAAACGGATCTCAAGGCAATTTTTGATTCAATTTTAAATCTAAGCTTAAAACATTTCTTTCTTTATCCTTTTAGGTGTTCTTTTCAGAATTTTAGGATTCACGATTCAAAAAAAGAACTTCAAATGCTTTTCTTTTCTCAATTTATTTTGACTCAATGATTTTGTTTATCTTTTGCTGACATAAGGAAAGATTTTTTTTAAAATTTTTATGGAAATTCTTCTAGACTCAAAATAAAGACCCCCTGGTGGGTAAGGCGATTTCCCATCTCTTTTCTCGTCTCGGATTCATCTTGATTCTTTCTTGTCGAGTATCTTTTTCGAGGTGTGAAAGAGAGGGGAATAATATTGGAAAGCTTTTGCTTTTCTTTTCTTTTTCTTTTCTTTTCTTTTGCTTTTCTTTTCTTTTCACAACGCGTCAACTTGATTTCCCTTCTTTGATTTGCGGTTACTTTTCATTCTTTTCCTCTTGAAAAATTTAACTGAACGGCGAATTTCGACTTTGAAACGAGTTTTTCAAGATCGACTTTGCGTTTTCAAGTTGTTCAATCAAAAACCGACCGTAAATACTGTAATAGTACCCCACCGCCATAATGACGGTACGGAGTGTTGCGTAGTCTAGCTTTGAACGAGTTTTTCTCCACACTGGTTTATGCTACAATGCTACAATAGGTATCAAAAAATAGCCCTGAATTTTAGCTATTTTTTGATACCAAAGATGCATTTTTTGAAAGTACGAGCGCTTTGAAAAAAATGAAATACTAAAAAACTTTTGCGACTACGCGACTGTACGAGGGGGATGGGGTACTATTACAGTATTTACAGTATAAAGGATCAATCTTATCACTCAGAAATTCACAAAAAAACATTCGCTAATCTTTAGAAGTTACGCCATCGTTTACTTCTTTTGTACCATCCCTTTTCTGCTCTAAAGGTTTTTTCTTTATTAGCTGAATATCTTGTTATATTGACACAATCTGGCTAGCTTTATTGTAAAGCCAGTGTCGAGAAAAACTCGTCCAAAGCTAGACTACGCAACGCTCCGCGCTGTCGTTATGGGGATGGGGTACTATTACAGTATTTACGGTAGGTTTTTGATTGAACAACTTGAAAACTCAAAGTCGATCTTGAAATTCTTTGTCTTTCATAAGATGATTTGGTACTTTATCGTTAGATCTCTATTTTTTTTCCTATGCATCAATAGCGTTATTACTTCCCGCTGCCATTGTGCGCATTCAAGACGGGAAGTTGGGGTGTTTTGTGGCGACATATTAAGCCAAAGAGTTAGTAGTAATGGTAAGACAAATCGAAAAATCCACAATTTGCATGAGCTTTGCATGATAGGATTCCTGCGAAGAAGTCGCAATTTGTTCATTTTGTAATATTGAGTCAAGTTCTAGGTTTCGATGGTAGAATAGGATGGTAGAACATAACGATTGTGGGCTTTTCGATTTGTCTTACCATTACTACTAACTCTTTAGCTTATTGAGCACCGTGAGCGATATCGATCTTGGTGTAGAGGGATAAGATCAAATTTGAAACATCTAATAAAATCCCATAGCTGTCAAGTGATTTAGCCCTTGAATGAAACCAAGGAATGAAAATAGGCTTTCATATGAATGCACAAACGTTAGAGCCTTTTAATCCTTGTAAATCTCTTGAATGAATGATCCTTGTTCACAAGATTTTACTTCTAGATTACTAGAAGATTACTAGATTTCTAGATTGTGGATTGATAATGCTAGGAAAAGAATGTGGAGGAATAACGGTAAAGTAGCTGGATGGCTGTCGACTGGCTGACGAATGACTCAATTTGGCCACTATGAAATTAAAATCTTTGCTTTGTCGTAGCCGATTATGAATGAGTGGGTCCAGGAGCATCCAACCATCAAATATTTAGTATCATTCAACGCAGAATCATTAATAATTATGTTAAATTTTTTAAATTAGAAAGATTGGATAAAAAGAAAAAAAATTACGAGCCTTCAAAGTTTTCTCTCAAACAAACAGTTTTTTTGCTCTAATTTTTTTTCTTTGTATCCAATCTTTCTAATTTCAAAAATTGCACATAATTATCAATAATTCTGCGTTGAATGGCATCAAATACTTGATGGTCTAGCGTCTAGATCCTTGACTTGACGCGTCTAGATCCACTCATTCATAATCGGCTACAGGAGATCGCACCGATCTTGAATGAAAGCGTCGTTGTTTTATCCAATCTTTCTAATTTAAAAAATTTAACATACTGGACGCTCCTAGACTCACTCACTGGACGCTCCTAGACTCACTGGACGCTCCTAGACCCACTCATTCATAATTCATAATCGGAATGAAACGTTGTAGCGCCGGCAATTTTTAACCTAAACTCACAAATTTGGTACCAATCGACGCAGAATTGAATTCGCTACAAGATGATATAATATTATCTTGATAAATTAAAGAGTTGCTCTACTAGAAAGATTTGCCAAAATATTTCATTCATAATCGGCTACGACAGCTTTAATCTTTGGTTTGTCAGATCAAACTGATTTAAATCTTTCAACCATAGGTCTATTGAAGTCCGATCTTACGGCATTTCAAGATTTAAATCATCAGCTGTTCAACAAGAACAAGAACAAGAACAAGAACAAGAACAAGAACAAGAACAAGAACTAGAACTAGAACTAATGAGCTATAAGAAGCTATTGAGCGTGTTATTAACAGCAACAGCAATAACAGCAACAGCAATAACAGCAACAGCAATAACAGCAAAAGCAACAACAAGAACAAGAACAAGAACAGCCCTAAACCCTCTTCTTTTACTCATTCAATCACTGCTTGAACTCTACTTCAACTTCTTTTCATATTTATATTTTACAAAAGTTTATAGCCAACCTCAACTGATTTCCTTTTCAATGGGAAACAAAAAGAGTTACTGACGACGAAATTCCCGATCTTCCATTCATTTCACTCATTGATGTGCCTTAGCTGGGAGACGATCATTTTTCTCATTTCTTCCGTACTCACACCGATCACAGCACGATTTTGTATGGACAGTGTTCGAGTGAGTTTATGAAAATCGGTACTTTGAGCTCAAAATTTGTAAACACAACCCTTCTGAGCACTTTGTTTCTCATTTTTCCAAAGCAAATCGTTGCCGCGGGGAAAATGAAGACTTCAGTGAACCAAAATGGGTGTGTTTACAGCTTTTGAGCACAAAGCACATCTAGAGTGGCTTGAATTTTCTAAAATTTGGCTTTCATTTTTAATTTGATTGAAAATTGAAGTTGAAGTTGAAATAGAACTTTGAATTGAACTTTGATTGATCTAAATTTTCATAATCTAAGCTATTCAAAGACTGTTAACCACAAAAAGAACAATTGAACATTGCAACTTTTTCTAAATTGATTCTAAATTGATATCGATTTTTAAATGAATACAGGGTTCTTGTGAATCGAGCAATGATTGGTGTCTTTTCGAGGAAAATCACGGGAATTTTGGATGCGATTGGAGAAATCAATGCGAGGAGATTTCTAAAAAGGTTAGAACTTTGAAAATTTGAAGATAGATTTTAAAAAAAAGATAACAATTGAAAAAATAACGATTCAATTTGCATTTACTTCTCAAAGTTGTCGAAAATTCATCGCTTATCGCTTAAAAGCTTTTAAAACGAATGAGAACTTTTGAAAGGTTCTTAGAGATTCTTGGAGATTTCAGAATCAGACAAACGGTTGCTTTGTGACGAAAAGTGGTGACACTGTGTGCTGTTGTCGACAAAGTGTGAGTTGTGAATGAGTGTACTTTGTGCTCACTGGTAAACGCGGCTTTCTGGTGCACTTAGAAAGGATTGATTTTCAGAAAACCCGATATTTTAGGATGGTTGTTCAATCGAGTTCATGAAACAAGTGAAAAAGGGGAATGTGCAAAAATGCTATCATGCAAGGGAATCAGCATCGGGTTTGTGAAAGGATTGAGTGAGGGAAATAAAACTACCGTAACCGAAATACCGTAGTCAGACAGACAGACAGACAGACAGGGAGGCAGACAGACAGGGAGGGAGGCAGACAGACAGACAGTCTGCCTGCCTCCCTCCCTCCCTCCAAGCTATCATAAGGGTGCTGAACGGTTTTAGAGGTAGGAGATCTTGTAGGGTTACTGTAACTGGTTACTGTGACTGGTGTAACGTGCTTTTGCAGCCATCATAAGCACAAATCATTTGCAGGTATGCTGCGAACTTTTCGAGAATGTGAGGATCCTTGGTGCTACACTCTGTTCACATATGTGAGTCTTTATCGAGGGTACTTTGTGCTGAAATAAACACAACTTTCTGGTGCACTCAATTCAGAAAAGTGAAGAATTGAATGCACTAGAAAGGGTGCGTTTAGCGTTTACAAGTTACACCATGAGCTGCTTTCTGTGCACTAGATGGTGGTCGTTTGTAAAAATGAGAATTGATGATATGGTTTTTGGGTTTAAAGAGTTTTTAGTTTTCAAGGGAATTATTGGAAGGACAGTTGGTTAGCTGTTATCATGATTAGATATAAGAATAGCCCTAAAGTTTACTTTGTGACCTAGCCTAGCCCATTCAATTGAAAATCGGACGGGGAATCCGAATCTGCTGAATCTCCTGAATCTGCTTCCATTCTGCTTCCAAACGCGAGATTTCTGGGATCAAATTTTTCTCTATACATTCTTGAGCAGAGTTTACGCTTCCCTTTCAACTCTCGTCGTGGTGTAGCGTCTAGTGTGCTTGTCTACGGAACGAATGAAATCTTTGAGTTTATGAGTTCGGACCCCCTCCCCCCATTTGACAAACAAAATTTTCTATCGGATGGGCTAGTTCTTCGAAATCCCCACAGTTGCCTATTTAGACATAAAATAAGCTTCAGAATCTCGACGGAACTCTCAAAATGGAATTCGGATGTCAATCGAGAACCATGGTGAAACACGATGTATTCCAAAGGCAAAATAAGGTCTTTTCTAAAAAGGGTCAACTTTTAAAAGCTACTTAAAAGCTTTAAAAGCTTTAAAAGCTAAAAGCTACCGTTATCTTGTCTGCTTTTAGAAATATCGAAATAACACATGGTGGTTGAACTCGGAGACACAATATAGGCAACCAAGGTAAAGGCAACCAAGGATTTCAAATTACCCTAATCCGCAATTCTTAAGATGTTCTGAGATCACGGTTGGACTCGATGAAACGAAGAAGGCGATGATGTGCTATTTGTTTGAATATAAGGTTTGCAGAAGGGTACTTTGTACTCAAATTTGTAAATGCGCCCCTTCTGGTGGGAATTCTTCATTTTTCAACAATCACTTGGTCTCAAGAGAAAAATGAAGACTTCAGTGCGCCAGAAAGAGTGCTTTTACTGGTGAGCACAAAGAATATGACTGATGAGTGAAGTGTGCCAGAGGGAGCGCCAGTAATTAACTTTTCAGGGAAAACACGGGCGTTTATGTTGTTGTCGTGGCGAGGATCGTTGCAATCAGGATTTCTCGATCCGAAGCCCATCTCGTACTTTCGATGATCTCATTCGAATTCGGAAATCGATCAATTCCACGTTTCGAATGTTTCACTATGGTTGGTTGATGGA
>CAUEEP010000788.1:0-12135 GCA_958450365.1 Mesorhabditis belari | reverse complement strand
TGGTAACCATCTATTATTATTGTTTTTAGATCCATTATTGGTTGAGATTAGCAAAATTGAATTGATATGATCGATTTGATTTGATTTGGAAGTTTTTTTGAGCGGTTATAAGTGTCTTCAGCGAATTTTTGAAGCGTCAGTTCTCATAGAATTTCAATTACACGTGTTATTTATGTTTTAAAAGCTCAGAACAAACGCAACATTATGAGTACAGTGTTTTTCGATACTATAACCTTTAGTGAAAAGCGGAACACCCAAATTGATCAGTTTTTACTACATGACTGTCCGCTTTTTTCTAAAAGTTTATTTTAGTTTGAAAGTTTTATGGAATTTATAAGAATTAATGAGAACTGACGCTTCAAAGATCGGGAAGAAATTCACTCTACTGCCGCTGAAGACACTTATAACCGCTCAAAAAACTTTCAAATCAAATCAGATCGATCGTGCCAACTCAATTTTGCTAATCACAACCAATAATGGATCTAAAAACAATAACAATAACAACAACAATAACAAAACAATAACAAAACAACAACAATAACCAATACAGTCGAACTTCCCTATAACGATATTCAAGGGACCAAAAATAAATATCGTTAGATAGAAATATTGCTATATAGAAACTTGTTTGTTAACATTTTATTTTGCCGAGACGCAGAGAAGCCATCGTTGTATGTATATTAGGTTGATGCAAAAGTCTTTTTCATTTTTTTCGTCTGCCGTTTCAAGCCAACAAATGCACCAATTAAACTACGGTTGATTTCATTAAAAAAAAACCAATTATTTTTCTGCAAAATAACATTAAAACGGGTTTAAAAATATTTTATGCCTGGATTTTCTTGAGAGTATGAAGTCGGGTAGTCAAAAAGGGCTAACTCGATGATGCGGTTTAGACACCTTAGCTAAAGAAAACCTATCTTCGTGTCAATAGATAAAAGATAGAGAAAAAAAAGTTTGATATTTCGCCAAAATTTCAGAGAAATTCATTCAGCCAATTTTTCCGTAGAGTTTTTTATAGATTTTTACGAAAAAGGCGTTTTTCACTCTCGAATTTGCTTGAAAGTGAACCGAAATTGATTTTAAAAGATGGAAATTGAACAAAAAAACACTTTTTTTATAGAGCAAACTATAGATTAATTGGTGAATTTGTTACTTTTTAACAGAAGTACGAAAAAAATGAAAAAGACTTTTGCATCAACCTAATAGAAGTTATCGTTATGTAGAAGGCCATTATAGAGAAGTTCGACTGTAAAACGTTTTTCAGTAGAACCGGCCTTGATCCACACGCCTCCTTTAAGACCTCCTTTTGACCGATCCAATCATGATTCGATCATGATCCGCTTGATCCGCGCTGTTTTGATTCGAGATTCGATTTCAGCAACCATTTGAGCGGGCGCAGGTCATCGGATTCGGATTTCAACAATCTTGATCCACGATCCGTGATCCGCAAATCACCAAAAAATTGATGATCCGTGGTCGGCGCGATCCGAGCACATTTCACCAAACTTTTGAGCGGCGCTGATGTGATCCGCGCCAATCAATTTCCCATTAGAAAGTATGATCCACCCCTAAAGGATCCACCCGAGCCGATCATCGGATCAAAAACTGTATGATCGGCGCAGGTCAAAGCATTTCCTTGATCATTTCCTGGATCCGATTGAGCATGATCCAGGCGGATCACAATCTGCGTCGCTCAACAAAATATCGGAGCGATCATACGCCGATCATGGTCGGATCATGTTAGTGAAAATGGCCTCTTGTGAGCTTAGAAATAGCACACGATTTAGTCGTTTCATGGCAATCGAATTCGACGGCTTTTACTTTCGATATACATTGAAATGGCCATTTGTTCAACTTTCTCTTCCATTTGTCCTTTGTATTTTTGTCAATCAAGCAATTTTCTGGTTACAAAGTGGTGCCCCAAGCGGATATTCGGGTGAATATTCCATTAATTATTATATGACTTTCCGATATGTTTTATTCTTTCTTATGTGTGCCCTCGATTTCACGATTCATCGAAAAATGAAAAAAGTCAGCTTAGAACTGAAAAAAAACAAGATGGAAGAATTTCAGCTGAAGAAAAGTGGGAAAGCTTCTCGTGCTGAGATCTTGTTGATGTATCAGGTTTTAATTTTACTTACTTTATACAGCTTTTTCTTTAGATGATCATAACTTCCATAATGGTTCTTCTGGGTTATTCGATCGTTTATCAGATGATTTCAATAATTGTGAATGCTCTATTTGGTTTCAATTTATACAATGCATTTACCTATCTCACTTCTGCTTCCTATTACTTCTTTTTTCACTTTGTGAGCAGGTTGAACAACTTTTGTAACATTTGTTAAGAGGCATCAAATTAGTAGCTAATAAGATTATTGTAAGCTTATTTTAAAATGAATAGGATGAGCTAAGGATACCTTGCGAGCCTGTCAATGATTCGACACTAACAGCTGATCGAAACGATGTTTCATTTATTGGCAAATTGCTGTTAGCCGGTCCAAATTGATGCCTTATTAATCTAGTTAGCATAGGCAGTATTTAGAAAATAATCTTTGTTGAAGTATGTGCCGTAGTCGATAAGTTTTCAAACTTTTTTGGCTAGCCGAAAAGATTTGAAACTTTTTTGGCGATGACAATAAAAATCTGAGCTGATTAGGACTAAAACCAGATCTTATTGTGTTATGAAATAAGTTCTTTTTCAGTATAATCTGTATTTTATTCCTTCGGAAGCCATCCACGTCTAACAATTTCAATCAGTATTTCATCAAAAAATCCAACGAACTCAAGGAATCTTTCTTCGATGGGAACAATAACAAGAATTAATTGAATTTGGAATTATTCTTGCTATTCAAAAAAGCTTTTTTGAACAAGGAACAAACAAGAAAGAAATGAAAACCTAATGTAATGGAAGTTAGATCCGCACAACCAAATTAGGCACTTAAAATACTAAAAGTAAAAACCTTCTGGCGCTTTTGACAACTAAAAAACTTAAAGACACTTAAAATATTACACACAAAAAAATGCTGTTGCTACAGTTAAACCAAGTTCCAGAAAAATTGCCTGCAAACCTAAATTAGTTTTCAAGGGACCAAAAATTGACATGATTAAATCAAGGTTTCACTCTATCATTTTAACCAACCAAATGCAAAAGTAACACTTTTGTATAATCTTTCATTTGTGGCGGTGTCTGAGTGAAGATGATAAAGATTCTAAAAAGATTGATCAACAAAACATAGTGGACCTGAAAGAAATTATATGCAAGATTGAAGAAGATCGGTCATAAGCCAGAAACTATAGTCAGAAACTGGGTTGTTGACTGGTTTATTCCACCGGATAATATTTCAAATCTAATCAAGCCAAACTAGAAGCCAAAACACTTCTTTTATAGCCTATAATGGGCTAAGTTAGAGTGTTCTATTTCTGACGGGTTTCTGACGGTGACGGTTCTATTTCTACAGTAGAACCTCGTTAGTAAACACCTCGATAGTGAACTAACCTTGATAGTAAACGGATTTTGGACACTCACCAAAAACAAACGCTTAAGAAAATCCACTAGCGATAGTAAACGGTTTTTCAGAATCCCTTTCATACTTTACTAACGAGGTTCGACTGTATTTCTATTCTATTTCTACTTGTGCCGACGACATTTGGTGATAAACTATCAAGTTTAGATCAACTTCTGTATTTAGATAGAATATATTTATTATAATTTCACTTTATAATCTTATTTTAAATTTGTCATTGCTGTTTTTCCGCTTATTTCAATTCTAAAGTTCCTCTTTTTCAAAATGAAACGGGTGGACAAACAGGTTTTCTAATGACTCCTCCTTATAAGCTTCTCTTTCCATCAGTCACTTGTGCGTTCGTGGTGTAATGGTCAGCATGGATGCCTTCCAAGCATTCGACGGGGGTTCGATTCCCCCCGAACGCAAAAATTTTTGTATTTTTTTAGGAAATGCGACATTAATTGCGCCAAATCGTTTCTTGTGCCAGCGCGTTTATTTTCAACAAAAGTAACATTATTTTTGGGCTGAAAGTCAACGTTTGTGCACATTTTCTGACCCAATTTGCTAGAAAAAATACTCAAATATGACAAGGCACTTTTTTCAAAAAGCAAAATTGACGAATTCACCTACAATTCCCTCTAAATAGAAAACGTTTATTGTTAAATTTTTCATCTTTTAAGACAATTTTGGTTCACTTACAAGCAAATTCGAGAGTGGAAAACGCGTTTTTTGTAAAGATTTATGCGGCCAGAAATAATCAGAAATGATCAGGAGTGGAAGTGACTCTTACTTCTGTTTCAAATTATAGCATAATTAATGAAAATTGGGGCAATTCATTGAATTTGAATTTGAATTCTACAACTCAATTCAATGCAATAGATTTGAAAACTAATATTGAACTGTCCAGAAAGTCTTTTTTGTTCTTTTTCGTACTTTCATTGAAAAATCCCATATTCACCAATTAACTTATGGTTTTCTCTAAATAAAAAGCGTTTATTGTTGAATTTTATATCTTTTTAAAACGATTTCGGTTCACTTACAAGCGAATTCGAGGGTGAAAACCGTGCTTTTCGTAAAAAGCTATAAAAACCTGTATGAAGAAATTGACTGAAGAATTTCTCTGAAAATTTGGCTATATACGAAACTTTTTGTGCTCTATCTTTTATATATTGACTTGAAGATAGGTTTCTTCAGCTAATAGTGTCTAAACCGAATCGAGCCACCGAGCCATCGCCCTTTTTGACTACCCGACTTCACTCGACAAGTCATTGCGTTTTTTTTCAATTAGCTTTTATAAATGACAAATTCATCAATTCATCTACAATTTGTTTTAAATAAAAAATGTTTATTATTCATTTTTCTATCTTTTTAAAACAATTTCGGTTCACTTACAAGCAAATTCGAGAGTGGAAAACGCGTTTTTTGTAAAAATCTATAAAAACCTATTAGAAGAAATTGGCTAAATGAATTTCTCTGAAAATTTGGCGATGTACCAAACTTTTTGCGCTCTATCTTTTATCTATTGACAGTAACATAGCTTTCTATGGACCAAAGCGTCTAAATTGCCTTTTTTGACTACCCGACTTCGCGCCTTCATAAAAAATCAGGGACAAAATATTTTCATAAGATTCAAAATTTGACGGAAATTTGACTAGGGGAGTAGACCTAGCTGTGAATCATTTCTTCTTCGATCTTCCTTCTCACGGAATTTTGGAATCAATTTCATTAATTATTTTGACGGAACCATATCGACGAGTCACAATTACACTCATTCAGAAAACACCGATATTGAAATATTTTGGAAATCATTGCTTCAAACAAATGAATCAACTAATTATTGTTCCTGTTTCAACAAGTGGCGCTTAAAAAACTTCTTAAAATTGAAAAGTGCTATCGAAAATGGAAATATATGTACTTCAAATTTAGCAGGTGAAAAAAATCATTTATAATTGTCATCAATTTTTGATTTCTGAAGGAAAGGGGCCAATCAACATGACAAAAAGGCGTTAGAAAGTTGTATTCAGACCATAGTTCAATTGCTGAATTTGTGCAAAAGAAGAAATATGTTGTTTGTTGTTGTTCGGGGAAGAGGAGGGCGTGCAGGAATGAGAGACTGAATCCTTTATTACAAGACATTAAAATATTATATAGTGAGATCCGTTGGGGCGGAGTAATATGGTGAGAAATGTCCAGGAAAGGAGAGAAGATTTCAAGATCAAAGAGATTCTATCAGTAAATACAGAATCGTATCACAGAATTCTGCACAATGTGTTGACAAATAGACAAAAAAGTACAAAAAGAATTGCCTAACTCGGCTCTAAAATTAAACGTTTATTGAGACATCTATCAGGCACTATCGCAGTCTTTTTTTGACTCCATAGTGGCTTCAGTGTAAATGATGGGAATTTGCGCATATGCTTTGTTTTCCCATTTTTAAATCACATGTACAAATTGCCATCATTTACACCGAAGCCACTATGGATCCAAAGAATAGACTACGGTAAGTTAGGCAATTCTTTTGTGGCAATTCTTTTGTGTACTTGTTTATCCATCTTTTTTCACGTCGGTATTTCCATAGAGTTTAGCCCATTTCTGTGTTTACTGATTCATGAATTACACACATTTTGAGACTATACATTTCTCCAGAAATTTTTCTTTTTCATTCTAGCATGATGTGTGTCTTCACACACATCATGCTAGAATGAAAAAGAAGAAAAAAGACGCGTGTACCAACTCAAAATAGACTCTGTATTTTGAGCTGAATTAATTTCTTTCTTCCTCTTCAATATCATTTTTTAACCCATGAGAGAAACGTCTTCATTTTCTTTTGTTTTTCAATTTCAAATCATATCACCTAGCGTTTTCTATAGCAAGTTTCTTTTCTTGTTTCTCCTTTCATCTACAGTCTATAGAAAAATAATTTAGCGATGCACAAACTTTTGGTAGTGATGATGGTGATAGTGATGGTGACTGTGACCGTTGCCCTTTCGCCGAGTATCATGCACGAAAAACAGGTTAGTAAAACAATACGTTTCCCCTGTTATATTTAAACTCTTGAAAAGTGTACCTTTTACCAATTCACAAGCATCATTTTTGATGTTCGTAACCTGCAAATGTTCTCAACTCTGAATTCAATAAGAAAATTTAATTTGAGTAAAATTCAGATGAATCCGGTTGTATTTGACATGGCTTTGATTGCTTGGGAAAAGTACTGGAAGAAGGCCGGATGCTTTGATCAATGCCAAGCAACTCTCATCAGTGGAAGTGCCGGCTGTCGTTGTTGGAAGCTATCGAAGGGTGCAAATCGGCGATTGGCTCTCCAACTAAAACTTCTACGCAACACATTGAGTCGTGGATAAAGAAAAATAAATAATTTGATAAGAAATATTTCTACCGTAAATACTGTAATTAAGTAACCGGGTTCTCTATTCCCCTTCTAGTAATCCTGTTGTCTTTTTGTACTCCTTTACTCTTGTACTAGAAGTTGGTACTCTAGTAGAAGGATTCTTCTAATTTTCACCCATCGTCCAAAAGTTCTAAGCTACCAACTTTGGGAAAAAAGATAACTTCTTCAGTTTTTTTAAAACTATCGGGCTGTTATTGAAAATGTCTGTATCTTTAGAGTTTAATTTTTAAAACGATTAATCTACAGTTTTTGCCATCAAATAGATTCAACAATTATCAAAACGTGTTTCTCTTTGAAAAATGATAGCCCCACACATCAAAAACCGAGTTTTTCGTTTGTTTTCACAAAGTGTTAACAACATTTTTTAATAATCTAATGACGCTGAAATTAAGAAACTTTGTTTCTTTTTTTTTCGCTAGCGTAACCATAAAACATATTGCACTGAGCTGTTGTGTTTTGTGATGTGTTTTAATAGTTTATTGTTTGGTAAAACGTATACTTTTTGAGAGCTTAAATATAACAGGGGGAAACTCGTTTTCTTACTAACCTGTTTTTCGTGGATGGTACTCAACGAAAGAGCAACGGTCAAAGTCGCCATCACCATCATCACCACCAAAAAGAAATATTTGATGAAATAGTTGCGAAGCGGGATTAAAGCTGCATCAAAATCGACTGGCACTTGCTGAAATTGAACTGAATCAAAATAAAGCCGTTGAACCTCGTTAATAACCATCAAAGGGGTTCGGAAAATTGAAGTTATTTTACTTAAGGTTTAAGGGTGCGGGACAATCTCTCTTTTCCCTTTTTGTTGTTACAACCTACTACGGGGAACTCGTTTTCTTACTAACCTCTTTTTCGTGGATGGTACTCGGCGAAAGGGCAACGGTCACAGTCATCATCACCATCATCGCCACCAAAAGTTTGTGCATCGCTAAATTGTTTTTCTATAGACTGTAGATAAAAGGAGGAAAAAGAAAGGAAACTTAATGCTCATCTATGCTATAGAAAACTCTAGATGATATTATTTGAAAGTGAAAAACGAAAGGAAACGGTTCTCTCATGGTTGAAAAACGATATTGAAGAGGAAGAAAGAAATTAATTCAGCTCAAAATACAGAGTCTATTTTTAGTTGGTACACGCGTCCTTCACACACATCATGCTAGAATGAAAAAGAAAAATTTCTGGAGAAATGTATAGTCTCAAAATGTGTGCAATTCATGAATCAGTAAACACAGAAATGGGCTAAACTCTATGGAAATACCGACGTGAAAAAAGATGGATAAACAAGTACACAAAAGAATTGCCACAACGTGAACGTCCCGATAATTACTTTAATCGACTTTAATTAATACCCTCTAATCACACGATCCCCTGGACCAAAAGATCTTGTTGTATTAGGTTGTAAAGTGGGTCGTGAGAATTTTTTCGTCGTTCTGTTTAAAAATGCACAATGCACCGATTGACTTAAGATTTGCTTCATTAGAAAGAACAAGTATCCACATTGTGGCACAATGTTCACCTCAGTTTTTATGAGTTTGGAAATGCTGGGAAAAGTTTAATAACATTTATTTCAAAGCTTTTAGGATAACCAATGCAAAAACTGATTGGAAAAGCTTTTTCCTCTCAACAAGAAAAATCTCTGAAGATGTGTCTCAGAATGTGTGTAATTCATGAATCAACAAACATACACAGAAATGGGCAGAAGTATAAATGATGGTAATTTGTACATGTGCTTTGAAAATGGGAAAAGAACGACACAAAGCACATACACAAATTCCTATCATTTACACCGAAACCACTAGGGAGCCAAAGAAACTGTGTACTTTTTTACTGTGTACTTTTTTTTGTCCTTTTGCAAAAAAAAAATTCTCAATGCTAGAGAGGCTTATATTAGGTTGTAAAGTGGGTTGTGAGAATTTTTTTCGTCTTTCTGTTAAAAACTGCACAATGTGTCGATTGACTTAAAATTTGCTTTGAATAAAAAATGTTTATTGTTTATTTTTGCATCTTTTTTACACAAATTTGAGTGGAGTTTAGGGTAAAATGAAAAAAAAGGCTCGTTTTTCGAAAAATCACATAAAAGGTTGTAGAAAGAGAATGATTGGATCGATTGTTTCGAAATTTTGGCTATTTATCTAATTTTTTATACTCTATCTTTTTTCTATTGACACCAAAAGGGGTTTCTTCAGAGCTAAGTGCTCCAAATTCCAACATGACATGTCACAATTTATGAGTACCCTATTTCTCGCCTCTCAAAAAAATTCAAATTCAGAAGTTGTTGTCTAGAATTTGAAAGCAATTTTTTAGAGGAATAATTGTTCTTTCTAATGAAGCAAATCTTAAGTCAATCGGTGCATTTGAAGCGATTTTCTTTGAACCATCCTGAAAGACGAGCTTTTCACCATTTGCGAGAGTGACGATCCGGTCCATTAACAATTGGCTCTTGTGGCAAGGCGCATTATACGGATAAAGCAACCATCCAGGACCCATGTTTGCAGCTGAGAATGGCAGAAGATGATTCTGGAGAGCTGATTTGTAGCCTTCAGCGTTGAGTGTTGAGTAGTAGCGCTAGCGGACCTGGTGAATCTCTCGACATTGCACCTAAAAGACAGAATTGAGAGTATGGACCATAAAAGTAGCCCTTACCCCAAAGCATGATTGATCTTTGGCCTAATTTCACGGTTGATCGCCCATACCTGATGTTGTACCGCTTTCCTACTGGTCTTCTGATCAAGTGATTGCCATCAGGGCGAAAAAGATTGACCTTTGTCTCATCAGTAAAAAGTAAAGATGACATTTGCCGTCTAGGAAGCATACATCTTTGCAAACTCCAAATGAATCTTCCGATGCTTGGCATTCATCAAGGGCTTCTTGGCTGCTCTTCTTGTCACCAATCCACCACGAATCAAGCGTCGGCTAACTGTCATTCGGGATACATCCTTGCCGATTGACTCTTCATCATGACGACTTTATCGCTCGCATTGAGATCTTTGTTATTTTTGTGAGCTTTGACTAGCTCTTTATCCTCTCTGGGTGTTGTAATTGGTGGACGATTTTGGAGCTAGGTCAACAGATCCAGTCGTTTTGAACGTCCCGACAATTACTTTAATCAACTTTAATTAATACCCTCTAATCACACGATCCCCTATTCATGAAATTAAAAAAAGCAGCTTTGTGTCAATGGGTTGCCCGTCAAAATCAATTCTGGCACCACGATGCGCCATCAAAACTTAGCGCAAAAAAAGTTCCAAATACGCAAAGTGAGCCACTTGTCTCTGGAACACCATCTTGAAGTTTGCCTGTATTTTAAGTGTACAAGTTATTTCTAATTTGTATTTTTATTGCCCGGTGATTTGTATATCTCATAAAATTTGCATTTATTTTGATGAAATATTTAGTTTTCTAGCTAAATATCTTGAAGTTTACCTGCAAAAAGATCACGAGGTTTCTGATTTAAATTTGAGCTCCAGTGATGAATTAAATGGATTTTTGGTAGTTCTGGCACACAATTTCCATTTTTGCAACACAATCTAGCACAAATTCGAAAGACAAATTTTATGCAAAAATTGGTCGAATTCATCATCCGAAAAATCGACCAAAAATTGATTGGAATGCCTTGGAAGCAAAAACATGACAACATTGTGTTTTAACAAGACTCGGCACCTGCGCATGGAGCCCTGACAACGATTGCCTTTCTGAAGCATAACTTTCCAGGCTACCTCACCAAAGAAAAATGGCCTTCAAATAGCCCAGATCTAAATGCGCTCAATTTTTCTATCTGAAGAGAAGTTAAAAGGCAAAAAAATCACAACTTTGGATGGACTCAAGCGAGAACTCAAGAAAATCTCGACCGATTTAGATTCCAACTACTTGCGGCGCACGGTGGAGGCAGTGATTCCACGCCTGAAGGTCTGTAGCAAAGCGCAGGGGAACCACTTCGAAAATTCTTTATAAGATAGTTCATTTATATTGTTTTTCACATTTTGTTAAATAAAGTTATGATTTTATTTTGATATTTGATACGCTTTGCAAGTTGATTTCTGGGATCATTTGAAAAGCCCGCAAAAAAGGGAAAATTGAGATTTTTTGAATCCCCATTGGACCAAAAGATCTTGTTGTATTAGGTTGTAAAGTGGGTCGTGAGAATTTTTTCGTCGTTCTGTTTAAAAATGCACAATGCACCGATTGACTTAAGATTTGCTTCATTAGAAAGAACAATTATTCCTCTAAAAAATTGCTTTCAAATTCTAGACAACAACTTCTGAATTTGAATTTTTTTGAGAGGCGAGAAATAGGGTACTCATAAATTGTGACATGTCATGTTGGAATTTGGAGCACTTAGCTCTGAAGAAACCCCTTTTGGTGTCAATAGAAAAAAGATAGAGTATAAAAAATTAGATAAATAGCCAAAATTTCGAAACAATCGATCCAATCATTCTCTTTCTACAACCTTTTATGTGATTTTTCGAAAAACGAGCCTTTTTTTTCATTTTACCCTAAACTCCACTCAAATTTGTGTAAAAAAGATGCAAAAATAAACAATAAACATTTTTTATTCAAAGCAAATTTTAAGTCAATCGACACATTGTGCAGTTTTTAACAGAAAGACGAAAAAAATTCTCACAACCCACTTTACAACCTAATATAAGCCTCTCTAGCATTGAGAATTTTTTTTTTGCAAAAGGACAAAAAAAAGTACACAGTAAAAAAGTACACAGTTTCTTTGGCTCCCTAGTGGTTTCGGTGTAAATGATAGGAATTTGTGTATGTGCTTTGTGTCGTTCTTTTCCCATTTTCAAAGCACATGTACAAATTACCATCATTTATACTTCTGCCCATTTCTGTGTATGTTTGTTGATTCATGAATTACACACATTCTGAGACACATCTTCAGAGATTTTTCTTGTTGAGAGGAAAAGCTTTTCCAATCAGTTTTTGCATTGGTTATCCTAAAAGCTTTGAAATAAATGTTATTAAACTTTTCCCAGCATTTCCAAACTCATAAAAACTGAGGTGAACATTGTGCCACAATGTGGATACTTGTTCTTTCTAATGAAGCAAATCTTAAGTCAATCGGTGCATTGTGCATTTTTAAACAGAACGACGAAAAATTCTCACGACCCACTTTACAACCTAATACAACAAGATCTTTTGGTCCAGGGGATCGTGTGATTAGAGGGTATTAATTAAAGTCGATTAAAGTAATTATCGGGACGTTCACGT
>CAUEEP010000787.1:0-11964 GCA_958450365.1 Mesorhabditis belari | reverse complement strand
TGTTTTGTTTGTATTTATTTATAACCCATTTTGATACTCAACGATATATTTATACGGCTAGACACCAATTTAGAAACCTTGCTGTTCATTCGTTTTGATTTTGATCAATATTACCTCAGTTTTTATTTTTAAGCTTTGGTGATGCTTTATCAGAATAAAATTTATAAACTCAAGTAACAAAAAAACTAAACCATAAAATACAAAACGGAATCTAACAAGCCTATATTCAGCATGAAAAAATAGATTTAAGAAAAGAAAAACGGTGCTTGTATGGTTTACATGACCCATTTTTTTTCTCGAAATTGACCACTTTGGGGTTTTAAGGTGCGCTGAATTCGAATTTCGGCATCCCAGGTTGGGAAAATGCACACCAACAGAGTTATACAATTTTTGAAAAACGTGTTTTTAAGCGCTTTTGATGTTCTAAATGAGCCTTATTGCTCGCAGGGATACATGTCACGAACTTCATTCCAGAAGTTGAACGCTGAAGCATGACCAAATTCTTGCTTCCATAGGAACTCATTGATGACGTTGGCGTGGCGATCATTAGATCGGATGCTGACTTTTGGTTATTTTCAGGGCGTTATAAAGATCTTAAACGTGTTTGAACAGGTTAAACAAGAGTGCTTTTTGTTAGATGACCCCTGATTTTTTGACCTCGACAGATTTGTATTCTACCCTCAAAATTACGTCTAGAAAAGTGTTTTTAGATGTTTTGGAAAAAAAAATTTTTTAAGAAAAAAAGTCAGGTATTACCGTAGGTTTTTTTCAACAAAATTTTAAAAAAAAATCTTTTAAGAACACTTTTCTAGACGTAGTTTTAGCCGGGGAGTTCGAATCCGTCGAAAAAATCGGGGGTCACCTAACAAAAAGTAATTTTTTTTTCAACAATTGTACAATTGTTAGGGGGCATCCCGATACCCCATACCCACTGACTCAAGTCAGTACTCTGATTGGATGAACTTATTCTTATAAAAATTTATTCAATTGCAAAATAATATGGAGTGAACTAAAGCACCGATGAAAAAAATGAAAGTTAATGCAAAGAAAACACAATTAGGCCACCAGAATAATTGATAAAGTTGATAAAATTGATAAAGTCAAAAGTCGAACCGCGTACACAGAAAGCGAAACCCAGAAAAGAAAACAGCCACAATTTTGAAACTAGAAGCGCAAAAGAGCGGAAGAACATAGAATTAGAAAAGGTTAAATCAAACTCAGATGCCTTCTCGACAGGCGGCACAGAGAAATTTTCCATCACGTGCTCGAGCTTTTGCTTCACCAGCTCGATAATGCAACGTGCTATCAAAACATTTTCTGCAATGAAAGTAATTTATTGAGGCTAACTTCTGAAAAAAAAACTTACGTATGCCACCATTTTAGACATCCGTCTTGGCATTTCAAACACGCCTTGCCAGACATCGTTTTGTGGCATTTGGGACAATCATTATCTTTGTTGATGTCTTTATCTATAAAATCAAAAGCTCGTTTTAAATCGAAAAGTTACTACTTTTAAAATTTGAAAATAATGAAACAATTCTATAAAATCTATTATTGGAAAAAAACAATAGAAATTTGATGTACCTGGGTTTTCATCAATCAATGCATTTTCGTGGCCACGGGTTTGAGATGTTGACATATGAATGAAGTCGATGAGAGCGCCGTCTTCATCACTGTTATCGTCTTTATGACGGATCCTCTGAAAAAATGGAAAATTAAATGTAATATTGATTACATAAAAAAGTTTAAGTAGTACTAAAGTTACCTTATTGGACGGACCTGGTTGATCGGAGTCGGAGGCAGACTCAGCTTCCGTGATCGCCTTCAAGCTCCTTGGAGACAGATCCCTTGAGCGACGTCGCTTTTGGCAAGTAACGGCAGCAGCGGGCGATTTGGTGGGCGTGTCCTGTACCATAGAAGGAGGATGAATCACTAAAATAATAGATTAAATAGAGTGACTAGATTATATTAGACTAGAAAATACAAAATAAGTAGAAAATATAATCTTAAAATAAACATAAAACCATAGCCGAGAAGCGATAAAGATGTAGTTGAGAGAGGTGAAGACATGGAAGAGATCTTTTCATTTAACTCATCGTCTAAAAATTCAAAGATTAGTGCTTTTGCTACATTATTTATTTATAAAAAACGATATCTTGTGAATTCTCTATTTTTTTAAAATATAAATTACTCTTTTTATGATTACATTTTTATGATCACTTCCATTACTAAATTGCAATAAAAACCTTACCCATCTGTTTGTTGAGATCATGCAGCTGCTTCGGTGTAAGGGTGCGTAGTGGAATCATAGCGGGATCTAAAAATACCATAAAATACACATAAAATATAAAATAAGATTACAAGACTGAGATTGCGACGCCGAAGCCGATTGGGTTTGTGACGATGTTGTAATGGGTGATGTTGATGTGACAATTGAGGTGGATGTCGAGGTTGAAACGGCCGCCTTCGTCGTCGGTTGCTTAAGCTTTCCTTGGGCCTTGAGCTCGAATTCGTCATCGATCCATCTCCAGACATCCTCCGGTCGACTGGAATGGTGACGGCACGCGAGTCGATTTCACGACTCACGTCCTTCAAAGCCATTCCACCGGCCAACTTCTTCTTGAGCAACTCACCGAATCCTTGCGCTAAATTAGATAAGATTTAAATAAGATAAATACTATACTCACCAAATACCTCAGCGCTAGTTTTTTGGTACATTCCTCGTCCCACGTTCTTTGCGCCTTTGGCCACATTAATCTGCCCGTGTTCGGCCTGGCCCATCTTCTCATTCCATGCGTAGACTTTCAGCGCGTAGACTCCCTGTTGTACTAAAGCAGAAAATATATAGATTGAATAAATAGTCGTCAATTCGGTGGGGGATGTTTGAGCGTTACCCCCCTTCCGTCTTACCAACCTTCGTCGTCACACCATAGCTCGATTTTCTTGGTTTCGCCGGAATTGAGCAGGATCGTCCGGTATTCGTCGTGATCATACGTTTGAAATGATGTGGCAAACGACCAGCCACCAGCGACGTTCTTCTCGACCAGACGCCAACGATTCACAGTCCCCCAAACGTCTCCAGCGAACGGCTTCTCCGCGGACTCTTTAGGAAGAGGTGGGTACACCTAAAGCTCAAGATTAAGGAAAGTTAAAGGAAAACAACCCACCAAACACAACATCTCCTTTTTTCCCTGATTGCCCAGCAGAATCGTGAACGATTCGGTCGGGTTTGCGGGAAATGTGATTTTCTAAACAATTGTAAGATAAAAAAGATCTAACATAATACTTACTGGGTCCTTGGTGCCTTTTCCGCCTTTGACCTTAGAAAAGTGTTTTTTATCATACTTCTGCGTCTTCACTAATCTCTAGGTCGAAAAGTTGAGGATGGTACCATCCTCAACGACCCTACTTTTCTCCAGGGGGTGGAATCCAGGGGGGTGGAATCTAGGGGGTGGAATCTGTATCATCGTGTACAGACCGACGGGGTTCCGTCGGCCTTTTGTTGCCGATGGCAAGCTGAACCACATAAATAGAAAGCCGTAGAGCTTGAAAAAACATACTT
Source organism: Mesorhabditis belari (assembly GCA_958450365.1). Classification (NCBI taxonomy): domain Eukaryota; kingdom Metazoa; phylum Nematoda; class Chromadorea; order Rhabditida; family Rhabditidae; genus Mesorhabditis; species Mesorhabditis belari. Next base: position 8,402 of record CAUEEP010000787.1, on the reverse strand, counting down.
TTCTTTGATTCGTATGAACGTATGATCACGTTTGGGGGATTGTGAATCGTTGGAGTCTGGTCGAGAAGAACGTCGCTGCTGGCTGGTCGTTTGCCACAGCTGTTTCGAGATAACTTGAAGGCGATCATGGAAGCTGAGTCTGCCTCCGACTCCAATCAACCAGGCCCGTCCAATAAGGTAAAACTTTACTACTACTTAAAGTTTTTTATATAATTACTGTTAGATTTAATTTTTCAATTTTTTAGAGAATTCGTCAAAATGAACACAATAGTAATGAGGACCACACGCTCATCGACTTCATTGATACATCAACGTCTCAACCCCATGCTCACGAAATTGGATTGAGTGAAGAAAACCAAGGTACGTCAAATTACTATTATATTTTTCCCATAATAGATTTTATAGAATTGTTCCATTATTTTCAAATTTTAAGTATTAAAGTTTCGACTTAATAAGTTCTTTTAATTTTATAGATAATCAAAAAAAGAAAAATGATGAGAATGATTGTCCCAAATGCTACAAAACGATGTCTGGCAAGGGGTGTTTGCAATGCAAAGACGGATATTTGAAATGGTGGCATACGTAAGTTTTTTTTCAGAAGTTAACTTCAATAAGTTATTCTGATTTCAGACGTTGTTTCGACATCACGTTGCACCATCTAGCTGGTGCAGCAAAAGCTCGAGGACGCGATGGAAAAATGCTCTGTGCCGACTGTCGACAAAACATGTGACTTTAATTTAACCTTGTCTACTTCTAGGTTTTTCTACTTTTTTCGTTTCTAGTTCCAAAATTGTAGATGTTTTATTCTTTGCATTTTCATTTTCGAAGAAACTTCTACGAGGCGACCAAACTGACTAATAAACTGGTTAGACTTTTGACCGTTGATCCTTCTGATCATCGGTTTTCGTGGCGTTCCTCAGAATTAGCCCAAAAGTCGTACCAGTTTATTGGTCATTTTGGTCATCTCGTAGTGGTTTCTTTGCATTTAAATTTTTATTTCCATCACTCATTTTTTTTCTCAAAATTAACTAGTTGTTTATCTGAGTTCATTGTTTTGGATTTGTAAACAAATTGAATCTATTCCACTTTCGTTTTTTATATTATATTTATTGAACAAATCTTTATAAATGCAATTTTTTTTATTGATGCTTTAATTCACCCCATATTATTTTGCAATTGAATACATTTTACGGAAGAAGCGTCTAGAAAAAACTAAAAATTTTTCTGTCTTCCATTATGTCTAAATCAAAAAGTTTTGTAGTAGGTTTGTCTAGTATAGCTGATCTCTGCACTATATTTGGATTTAGCATAGAATCTTAACAAAACCTTTACTCAATATCCTATAGAGTACTCTCTCTAGGTCCAATTTTTATGCAGCATCCGAATATGCACTTAAAAATAGGGGTTTCCTAAGACTTTTCATCATATCCTAACGATATAAATTCCTACTGGCATGAATTTAGTCCAAGTTTGACCCAGATTTTCTTCATGTTTTTATCTTAAAGTTACTAAGGATGTTGTCGATTTTTTATTACGAAATTTCATAAGGAATATTTTAAGACCAACCACAAGTTGATTGGTCAACTGGAAGTGGGAGATATGAAGGAAGAAAAGGCAGCGATACAGGTGAAAGGAGTACCATTCTTGAGGATGGTCCCATTCTCAACGAACTTAATTTACTCTATGTTTTCATCGGTAAGTCTACAAAATAAATAATACATTTTTATATCCAAATTTTGTGTAGAATCTAATAAAAGTAACTGTGAGCTGATTTGACTTTTAAATCTTAAGTTTTAGAACATTTAATTTGATAGACCCTTTCTTATAGATAGTCCAACTTTGACCGAGATTTTCACTATGTTTTTATATTAAAGTTGACTGCGTAAGTTATAGTTTTCTAGAACAGAATTTCGTTAGCTACATTTTAAAACTAACTACAAGTTGATCGGTCAACTAGAAGTGGAGATAAGTAGAATTCTTGAAGATGGTACCATCCTCTCAAAAAGTATGGGGTAACCTTTAAAAAGGTAGGATGCAACCTTTTAATATCTATTTTGCTCTATGTTTCTTGGGTAAGTCTACAAAGCAAATAATACATTTCTAGACTGAATTTTTGTGTAGATTCTAATAAAAGTAACCGCGAGTTGATTCGACCCTTAAATCTTGAGTTATAGATCTTTAATTGAACTTACCTTTTCAAATAAGTAGGTCAACTTTGACCGAAGATTTCCCTATGTTTTTATATTAAGGTTGACTATGTAAGCTATAGTTTTCTAGAATAGAATTTCGTTAGCTACATTTTAAAACCAACCACAAGTTGATCAGTCAACTGGAAGTGGAGATAAGTAGAATTGTTGACGATGGTACCATCCTCTAAAAAAGTATGGGATAACCGTTAAAAAGGTAGGGTGCAACCTTTTAATATCTATTTTGCTTTATGTTTCCTGGGTAAGTCTACAAAACAAATGATACATTTATATAGTGAAATTTTGTGTAGATTCTAATAGAAATAATCGTTAGTTGATTAGATTATTAGATCTTGAGCTATAGACTTTTTAATTGAACTTACCCTTTTAGATAAGTAGGTCAACTTTGACCAAAAATTTCTTTATGTTTTTATATTAAAGTTGACTGCGTAAATTATGGTTTTCTATAATAGAATTTCATTAGTTACATTTTAAAACCAACCACAAGTTGATCGCTCAACTGAAAGTCGAAATATGGAAGGAAAGGTGAGCGGTACCGGTGAGAGCTGTACGGTGAAAAGTGGTACCGATGACACCGGTACCGGTGAGAACGGCACCTCTTTTCTCTATGTTTTTATCGATAAATCTACAAAACAAATGATACATTTCTAGACTCAAATCTTGTGTAGATTCTAATAAACGCAACCGCTATTTGATTCGACTCTTAGATCTTGGGTTATAGACTATTTCATTGAATCACCCCCATAAAATTTATGAGATTTGATGAAAAGTGGTACTTTTTTTTAGGAAAGCCCTAATTTTAAGTGCAAATTCGGATTCTGCATCAAAAATCGAGCTTAGAAAAGTCTTTTTTTATCATACTTCTCCATCTTTTCTTATCCTTAAGTCGAAAAATCTTGTAGTAAGTCTGTCTCCTATAACTGATCTCTGAACGATATTTGTATTTAGCATAGAATCTCGACAAAACCTTTACTCAATATCCTATAAAGTACTTTTTCTAGGTCTAATTTTCATGCAGAATCCAAATATGTACTTAAAATCTAGGGTTTTCTGAGACTTTTTACCATATCCTGACGATAACCCTAAATTCTGGCTGACGGGAAATTAGTCCAACTTTGACCAAGATTTTCTTTATGTTTTTATCTTAAAGTTACTAAGAAGATTGTGAATTTCTAGTACGAAATTTTATAAGGAACATTTTAAGAACAATCACAAGTTGATCGGTGAACTGGAAGTGAAGATATGGAGGAAAAAAGAAGAGTGATCAGCCTCCGCCGAACAATAGCACAATTGTTAAGGAAAAAGAGTACTTTTTGTTGGGTGAGCCCCGCTTTTTTCGATGGATTCGAACTTCTCGGCTAAAAGTACGTCTAGAAAAGTGTTTTTAAAAGATTTAAAAAGAAAAAATTTTTTGTTGGAAAAAAAGCTAAGGTTGTCTGAAAGACTGAACTTTTTTTTCTCAAAAAAATTTTTTTATTCCGAAACATCTGAAAACACTTTTCTAGACGTAGTTTTGAGGATAGAATGCCAATCTGTCGAAAAAATTGGGGGTCACCTAACAAAAAGCACTCTTTTTACTTAACAATTGCACTATTGTTAGGCAAAGTTTGATAACTCTTCTCTTTTTCTCTGTATCTCAACTTATAGTTCACCGATCAACTTGTAGTTGCTCTTAAAATGTTCCTTATGAAATTTGGTTATAGACATCCACAAATTACTTAGTAAACTTTAATATAAAAACATGGTGAAAATCTCAGTCAAAGTTCGACTATCTATGCGAAAGGATTTATCAACTTAAAAGGTCTAAAACTCAAAGTATGAAAGTCGAATCAGCTCCGGGTTACTTTTATTAAATTCTACACAAAATTTGAGTATAGAAATGTATCATTTATTTTGTAGACTTACCGATGAGAACATAGAGAAAAGTAGGGTCGTTGAGGATGCTACCATCCTCTAAAAAGGTGCAGTACTGCAAACTTTGCAGAAATCTAAGATTTGAAAAGTTTGCAGTACTGAAAAGGCTTCCAGTACTGAAAAGGCTTTCAGGCCTGAAAAGCTTTGATTACTTTGAGAAACTTTGTCTAGAGGGGAGTAGAGAGTCAGAGTTTGACAACTCTTCTCTTTCCTCGTTCCTCGGAACCCATCTTTATCTTCACCCACCACTCCTCTTCGTAATTTGAGTGCTGTTGGTCTTGCACATGCTGCTAATCGTGGTAAGAATTTTTTTATTTCAGATTTCAAAGTCCCCTTTTATATTTTCTATTTACTTAGTATCTTCTAGTTTAATAATCTAATCATGCTATTTTATCTATTTTTTTTTAGTGATTCATCCTTATTCTATGGTACAGGACATGTCCTGCAAATCGCCTGTTGCTGTTGTTACTCCTCAAAAGCGACTTCGCTCAGGTGATCTATGTCAAAATAGTTTGAAGGCGATTACGGAAGCTGAATCCGGTTCTGACTCCGATGAAGCAGGCCCTTCTAATAAGGTAAAACTTTACTACTATTTAAATTTTTTATATGTATTCACTATTACATTTAATTTTCCGTTTTTTCAGAAGATGCGTCATAAGGACGATAATAGTGAGTCAGAGTTTGACAACTCTTCTCTTCTGCCCCATATCTCCACTTCCAAATGACAGATCAACTTGCGGTTAGACTTAAAATGTTCCTTATAAAATTTGGTTATAGAAAACCACAACTTTCTTAGTATACTTTAATATAAGAAAATAGAGAAATTTGCAATCAAAGTTGAGGAATCTACCTAAAAAGGTTGATTCATTAAGTGATCTATAACTTTAAGAACAGAAATTTAATCATGTTAAGATTAATGTTATCAGGATTTACATTAAATTTACCTAACAAAAGTAAAATTTGTGCTATGGATTTAGCAATAAAAACTAAACGAAAATCACTGTCAAAGAGGACGTTTTGAATGGAGAGTTTACTATTATATCGTATTCGAGTTTGGCAGCTTTTCTCTTCTCTTTCATATATCAACTTTTAATGGTCCGATTCACTTGGGGTCGGTTTTAAGATAATCCTCATGAAATTTCGTTCTAGAAAACCTTAATTTACTAAATAGACCTTAGTGTAAAAACATAGGGAGAATTTGTCTGAAATTTGAACTATTTAGCTGGAAGAGCGAATCAAGTTTCACGGTCTATAAGTCGAGGTATAGGAAGCGGATTCATTTGTAGTTGCTCTGAAAAAACCCTCATTAAATTTGCTTGTAGAAAATTAAATGTGCATATTCTTAAAATATTAAGTAAAAGTTTGTTGAGATTCTTTGCTAAATGCTTGCCAGCCGGATTTCTGTTAGCAGGATTAAGTGATTTTTTTTTGATTTCTGGAAGGAAATCCATTTGCACAACACCGGTGAACAAACACTTTTTAAATTTAAAATAGATTTTTTTTGATAAATTGTTAAAATTAAATAAAATGTTAAAATGTTTTCTATATTTGCTTAGATTGATTCAATATAAAGTTTAATAATTTATTTAAGACAAAAAACAAATAAAATGAAGAAGGTTAGGTGTTAAAAGTGAACATCCATCAAGAAGCAATACCAAAAGAAATGACAAAAACATTAAACAAAGGCAAATGAAATAAAGAAGAATTCGTTGTCTCTGCAAAGAGTCAATACCCACCAATAGAGAATACCAAAAAAATGGCGAAAGAGAGAAATAAAGCGAAGAAACAGAAAATCGGCACTAATGGCCCTCGGTGCGCTTCGAGGGTCCAGCGACATCTTGATTGTCTTCGTCGTCATCTTCTCTCTGTAAATTAGATCTCAAATTTAGATTTAGAATTTATTGAGGCTAACTTCTGCAAAAAAACTTACGTATGCCACCATTTTAGACATCCGTCTTGGCATTTCAAACACGCCTTGCCCTGCATGGTTTTGTGGCACTTGGAGCAACCATCATTTTTCTTTTTGTGATTATCTATAAAATTAAAAGACCTTATTAAGTCGAAACTTTAATACAGTCGAACCTCTCTATAACAAAACTCGATATAACGTAAACCTCTATATAACGTAAGGCGTGACCGGTCCCGGCTGACGTTAAGCTATATAAAACGGTAGTCTATATAACGTAAACCTCTATATAACGTAAGCTATAGCCGTCCCGTGAGTTACGTTATAGAGAGGTTCGACTGTACTTTTAAAATTTGAAAATAATGAAACAATTCTATAAAATCTATTATCGGAAAAAAACAATAGAAATTTGACGTACCTTGGTTTTCATCAATGAATGCATTTTCGTGGCCACGGGTTTGAGATGTTGACATATGAATGAAGTCGATGAGAGCGCCGTCTTCACCACTGTTATCGTCTTTATCACGGATCCTCTAAAAAAATGGAAAATGAAATGTAATAGTGATTACATAAAAAAGTTTAAGTAGTAGTAAAGTTTTACCTTATTGGACGGGCCTGGTTGATTGGAGTCGGAGGCAGACTCAGCTTCCATGATCGCCTTCAAGTTATCTCGAAACAGATGTGGCAAACGACCAGCCACCAGCGACGTTCTTCTCGACCAGACTCCAACGATTCACAATCCCCCAAACGTGATCATACGTTCATACGAATCAAAGAAAAGTACCCTAAAGTCGCGAGTATAAGTTCTGTCTGGTTTTCGCATGCAAATTGACGGCTGTCATGCAAATTGACGGCTGTCATGCAAATTGACGGCTGTCATGCAAATTGACGGTGTGTCGAGGGTTCGAACCCCGCTGCAGCATAACTTTTTTGCTTTTTAAGAACAATAGAAGTAAATTTATTGAGGGTTATAGCAATTTTATGCTGTTATTTGTTGCTCCGGGCGTGGCTCGGCGCGTCCGCCCTGCTCCTCTCCGGTGCTCAGTCTTGTGGATCCCTCCCTGGCCTCTTCATCCAGCCAAAGTCCACGTCGACGGTCGAAAGAGATGCTTTCCAGCTTCTTCTTCAACACTATCGTCGTCTGGATGTATCCATGCACATAACAAATAGCAATGGTGATAGGCTGTCACCCTGTAGTATCCCGCGCTCTAAGAACAATAATAAAAGTTTATATAACAATAAAAATGTTGAAAAACCCAACAAAAAGAAATTCAAAGCAATTAAAGCGACATAAAAAAGAATTCTGTGCTTAGCTTCGAAACTGTTTCATCCGTCAAAGCTCTTCGAAATCCATTGATAATGCAAGAAAGGGGACCGCATCGAAACTTACCCATTCCGCAACTGTCTCGTAGCTCGCTCTCTTTTTCGTCCCCGACAGGGTAAATTGGTCGTTTCCGGCTATCGGACATCCATTCTTCCCAGTGAGCCTTTAGATTGTATGGCTTATTGACGCTGATGTCAAGCGGTTGTAGAAATCGAGTTAGCCCTCCTGGTATCACAGCCAGCTTCGAGTGTTGCTGAATTTCAGCCTTGACATTATCGGTTAAGTAACAGCGAGCTGAGTCCAACACGAGCACTGATTCTTCGGATTTGGCCACCGGATTTGCTCTTCGCAACCAAATTTCATCGATCCACTCCTTCATCAAGTCCGAATTCATCCACCCTGTCGGATTAGCTTTGATGATCACACCGGCGATTTCGGCGTTTTCGTTTCGGCGGTGTACGTTCTCCTCATCGTATCTAAAATGAAAAAACGTTAGTAAAATAAAAAATAAAAAAAAAAAACAAAAAAAACCATAAAAAATTAAAAAAAAACAAAAAACAATAAAAATTAAAGAAAGAAGAAAATTTTCCATCCCTTTAAATGCCCTTTAAATGTAAATTCAGAACTTATACTCGGATGAACTTATACTCGCGACTTTAGGGTATGTTTTTTCAAGCTCTACGGCTTTCTATTTATGTGGTTCAGCTTGCCATCGGCAACAAAAGACCGACGGAACCCCGTCGGTCTGTACACGATGATACAGATTCCACCCCCTAGATTCCACCCCCCTGGATTCCACCCCCCTGGAATTATCCTTAGAAATGCATGCGATAGAATTAACACTAATTTAACACTAACTTTAACACTAATTTTCTCTATAAAAAAAGTCGAGATATGGAGAAAAAGAGAAGAGTAGGCAAACTCCCCCTAAAAAAAGTACTTTTTATTAGGTGACCCCCGATTTTTTCGACGGATTCGAATTCCGCAGCTAAAACTACGTCTAGAAAAGTGTTCTTAAAAGATTTTTAAAAAAATATTTTTGTTGAAAAAA
>CAUEEP010000786.1:0-11701 GCA_958450365.1 Mesorhabditis belari | reverse complement strand
TACAATCCTTCTTTTGAGAGCTATTTAGGTCGTCCAATCTGAATGCTTTTTCCACCAATCGATAGAGAAAGATTTGCATCTAATGATATTAAGAGAGTTGAGATTGGACATCCAAGAGATGGACGACTGCTTGGGATCTGTTCCGATCAGATAGCTGCTTGGGATCTGTTCCGATAGCTGCTTGGGATCTGATCCGATAGCTGCTTGGGATCTGATCCGATAGCTGCTTGGGATCTGTTCCGATCCGACTAAAACCTGATCCAAAAGCTATGAAAGGCCAAAAGCCAAAAGCTACTCCAGCCTATGAAACGAATGAAGTTCTAAATTTTTACACAAACTCAATCTTGTAGATAAATGTTCGTAGATTTGAAATAACTAAACGAAAAACTTTCAGCTCTTTTGTTTTTTGAGAAAAGGATCCTTTTGTAGAGGGTAACACATTCGCATTCAGTTAAAAAGAAGTAAAGGAATTGTCAAGAAAGGGTAGCTTCCTGTAGACAGTTACAGTGTTAATTAAAATCAAAGTTTTCTTCACGATTTCACAGTTTTCCCTACAGTAAACCCAACCATTTTGTACTCCTCGTCTTTTTTGAGATGATCCGTGATATACTCGATCGCTTCGAGGGCCCTATAAATTGTTAGAAAATCATTGAAACGAAGAAAATCATTTTTTTTTTTAAATTATTTCAAATATTAGGTACTTTCAAAAGAAACTGTGGATTACTTTCAAAGAAAAAAGTTTTTTTATTTTTATTTGAAATGATTGAAATGAATAGATGACCCAGTTTCAATTGTATTTTAAATTGTATTCTCTTTCTAACGTAACCTTGTCTCTATCTGTCTCTATTTCTGTTCATTTCATCGCCTAAACCCTCCTATTTCTATTGGGTTGGTGAAATGAAAACTGCGGGCTATTGTCATACAGTGGTCCACAAATGTATTGTCCCATTGCCATCCAAAAGTTTCTTTCGTACGAAAATCTTGCAAAATAACGATATTCCCAAAAAGTGTAGGGTATTTTGCTTACCCATAATACTCTACTTTTCAGGATTATAAGATTTATCCGTATACATTGCAGAAAAATTAAAGTATAAAAGAAAAACAATAGGTTACTTAACAAATGGCTCCACAAAAGTAATGTCCCATTTGCAAAGAATTAACAATTTTTTCAAAAAATTAATATTTGCCTGGTCCTCCTTTTGCTTTTATCGCTTCATTGAGTCGATCCGGCATCGAATCCACGAGATTTTTCAAAAGACTTGGGCGGATGGTGGCCCAAAGACGTTGAATGTGAACCCATAAGGCGGCGTTCGAATCGAATTTCTTTCCCTTGAGGCGCGACTTCACAAATGACCACAAATGTTCAATTGGATCGAGATCCGGTGAGTAGGGAGGTGGATTGATCAATTTAACACGATTTTCCGCAAACCATCCGGGCAGACGAGCTCTGGTACCATTTTGAAGTGTCACCAACCGTCCCATCATCAGTCTCGACTTGTGTTTCGGGTCGTTGTCCTGGTGAAGCATCCATCCGGGAGGCATCGTTTGATTGGCAAAGGGAAGCATTTGGGTCTCCATAATATTCTTGTAAGCCACAGCATCCATCGTCAAGTTCACGTAGACTAACGGACCTAATGAAGTTCGAGACATCGCTCCCAAAGAAAAAAATTTAGGTAACAACATACTAAAAAGGTTCTTACCCCAACACATTATGTTTCCGCCGTTGAATTTCACGGTAGGCCGAATGTACTTGAGTGCATATCGCTTTCCAGTCGGTCGCCGAATAAGATGGTTTCCATCCGCGTGAAATAAACTGATTTTTGTCTCATCGGTAAATAACACTTTCGCCCAATCACGTGTCGTCCAACTTCGGTAGGTCCCGCAAAGTCAAGGCTCTGCTTCCGGTGCTTAGATTTTATCAGAAATTTACGGGCAGCCCTTCTTGCATATCATCCAGCTTGATTTAATCGTCATCTGATCGTTTCCGGCGATACAACCCTGTTAAATTGATCCTTCATCATTTGGCTTCCATCGGTTGGTGTTTTGTTAGGATCGCTTTTCACCATTTGGATCACGGCTCGATCTTCTTTTGTGGTTGTGATTGGTCGTCGGCCAATCTTGAGGCCTCGATGAAGGTTTCGGTCGACTTTTGATTGAGAAAGAATGCGGCGCACCGTCCTTCTCGAGCAATTGAAGAGGTTGGCCACATCCTTTTCCCGCATCCCATTTTCCCGGGCCTTGGCGATTCGGAGTGTCAAGGTTTTTCTTGCCAGCCATCTAAATAATAAAATAAAATACATTTAATGTTCATAGAACGCGAAAATAAAAAGAATAATCAAGGAAAACATCAATGGGACATTACTTTTGTGGAGCCATTTGTTAAGTAACCTATTGTTTTTCTTTTATACTTTAATTTTTCTGCAATGTATACGGATAAATCTTATAATCCTGAAAAGTAGAGTATTATGGGTAAGCAAAATACCCTACACTTTTTGGGAATATCGTTATTTTGCAAGATTTTCGTACGAAAGAAACTTTTGGATGGCAATGGGGGACAATACATTTGTGGACCACTGTATGTGACAGTTTGAGCACTTTCTTCAAAAGAAACCCATTTTGGTGTTCAGCCTAGCATGAGGTATTCAGTCTACATTAGCTGGATTACGGTATTTAGTCTAGATCAAGGTATTTAGTCTAGATCAAGGTATTTAGTCTGGATCAAGGTATTCAGCCTAGAATAAGGTATTTAGTCTACATTAGCTGGATTATGGAAAAAAAAAAGAAAAAGAAAAAAGAAAAAGAAAAAAAAGACTGAAAAATGAAAAATTCTTTGTGCCGGGGTCCTTTTATTGCGTCGGGTTACGGTAGTTTCCGACGTTTGGCGCGGAAACGTCTGAAAGGCAAAGTGTACGGTGGACGGTTTATTTTATTATTATTGCTTATTTATTTTTGATTCTTTTTGTAACTATTGTTTTTATACTATTTTTATATTATATTATATAAAAACTATTGTTAAATTATAGTTATATTATATAATATAACAGCTATTTTTATATTATATAATAACTCCGCATTATCGAGAACAACTAGACGATATCTATGAGGCTCATCTTCCAAGCTTTCATCTCCTTCACAAACGTCGAAACCACTCCTGGCAGGTCCTTTCACATAGAATATAACAGCTATTGTTATATTATAACCTTTCTCGACACCTTTCGCTTATTGGAAAAAGGAATCGTTGTGGCCAATGGGTCCCAAATAAATTATCCCCTGAAAACAAAGCCAATCGAGTTTTATTGTCTCAGATTGTATTGAAAAAAAAGCTATCAGCAGTGCTTTTTTTGAAAGCATGTCGACGATGGACGAAAAGTGGATATGTTTCGATAATACAACACACAAAAGACAATGGTTGAGCAAAAAGAAAGACCAATTCCGATATCACATCCAGATCTTCACGGAAAGAAAGTTATGCTGTCTTTTGGAATCGATTAGATCTTTTGATTGTCTCTTTTGAATTATAAAAATCTTCAAAAACTATCACTTTTCGAATTCCTACCAAATAGCTGAAGAAAGTTGATGAAATTCAACGAGAAAAAAGGTGTTAATCGAAGAATGGAAGAATGGAAGAATGGAAGAAGAATCGAACGATCCATTTGCTCACTGTCAATGCCCAGGCACACACATCAAACTTAGCTCAAAATATGATAGAAGAATTAGGCTGAAAAACTTGTGCCTCATCCGCCATATTCGCTTGTTATTGCTCCATCAGATTACCATTCGTTCCGATCTATGAAACACTCTTCGCAAATCAAATCAAATCAAATCAATCAAATCAATCAAATCAAATCAAATCAAATCAAATCAAATCAATCAAATCAAATCAATCAAATCAATCAAACAATTCTGAACAATTCTAAAGAAGTAGAAATTTGATTATAAGACTACTTTGCGGTGCGGGGCTCCAAATTTTTCGAACCAGCCATTCAAAATCTACGCAAAAAATGGAAAAGCATAGTTGCTAAAAATGGTGAGCATCTTTTGGAATAAAGTTTTTTTTTCTTATTGATTTTTGAGTTTTTCGAATGTTGTTTATAAACCGGAGTCTTTTATAAGTACCAAATATTAGATCTAAATGTAATTTGGCATCAAATCAGCCAATGAAATCATTTTTCGCAAACTTTGATGCTTCTGGAGTGAGCGGGCACATCGTGGCGCTCATCGGGTCCATTAAAGCGTTCATGCCAAGGATTTTCGTTCTAAAAAAATGAATTTAGAGCTAGATAGCTGATAAATTTACATTTAAGAGCTATCTAGCTATCTAGCTATCTAGCTATCTAGCTATCAGCTTACATGTAAGAGCTATCTAGCTATCAGTTTTTTGTGTCATCTGGGACACAGGGATGAGCCAGTTCAATAACCCAGGTTCAATTACCCATTTCCATTAGAAATTCTATGATTTCATTCCATTTTCAACCTTGAATCAGCACTCGGGCAAAACGGATGATGCGGCGTGGAGGAGACGGGAAATTCGCCGATTCCCAGTGCTCTCAACGTGTTGACTAACTGAATTTTAGGTCAAGATTTATGTATTTTATATAGATTCATGTATTTTATATTTAAATCTATAGATTCGGCATGTTATTAGACTTCTTTTTTCCATAAAAACCCAGAGATTTTGAATTTCAAAGAAAATTTATAAATTCATTTATTTTCAACAAAGAAACAAACGAAAAATCAGAAACAAAATGGGATATTTTCCAAATGAATTTATAACTTTTCTCTAACGTTTTGATAGCTTGTCAATCCATCTTTTGTAAAACCTAAGAAGACGCAAGTGAAAATAGTCGTTGAGACAATAGTTGTTTAATCCAGTCCGTTCAATCCAATCCGTCCAATCGTTTGCACTCATCTTTGAACTTCTTGAACACAGAAATCTTTTAGCGACAAGAAAAAGTGATAGTCTGGAGAATACGGTGCATGAGAAAGGATATTCTTCTTCTTCTCAACGTCTAGAGAATACGATGCATGAGAAAGGATATTCTTCTTCTTCTCAACGTCTAGAGAATACAGTGCATGAGAAAGGATATTCTTCTTCTTCACAAAATCGTTCACAAGGTTCGTTCGTTCGTTCTTCTTCACAGAATCGGTCGATCTTTCTGATTTGTGAGAGCTTTGCGCCATTCTAAAGAACGAAAACGAGACCATTCCATTTGTTTTCATAGAGAAACCATCGGACTTTTTTTATTCGATTTTTTACATATGACGTAGATAAACGTCAGTGTTGAAATTTTGCCTCGATTTGAGAAGTTCAAAGAAAAGGACGCCTGTCGAACACCAGTAGACACACAGCATTCGCTTCTTTCTGTGGATTTTCCGTTTTTGCATCATTTTCCCTACTTGCCCTTTCTTCAACCACTGCCATTGTGACACAATCATAGAAAATCCACGTTTGATCGTGAGTGATGATGTTTGAAAGAGGAAGCTGACCATGCTGATATTCGTTTCACAAATGGTGGCATGTCCGCTTTCTTTTTGCTTGGACTTTTTCCAACATTTCGTATGGGATTTAGCGTTGTTTTCTTCAATTTCTTCCCACTTTTTGTAGCCATCACACAGTCATTCGTCCACAGTAACATCCAGCCAATTTCCGGGATGATCCATCGGGGTTTTCGGGTTGATCCATGGTTTCGCAGGAGTCGGTGCCTCAGAATCGATCCTCAGATCGATCTGCTTTCCGGGGGTCAGCCGTTTCCCCTCTTCAGTTTGATCCTCTTGTTGCCCGTTTTGAATCTGTGAAACCATTCCTATGCAGTACTCGTTCCAACGATTTTGTTGCCATAAAATTGATTGATTTCTCGTGCTGCTTTGGCCGCTGAAATCCCTCTTGAAAATCATTGGAGCAGTAGAGCGTGGCTTTCTTCTCGAGTTGACTTCATTCGATCGGCTTCAACTCTCTTCTCGTGTCGATTCCTAAAAAAATGAATATTAGTACAAGAAAGAAGAAAGTTTAAGGATAAAAAAGAAAAAAAAGAAAAATACAAAACGTTGTGTTGTGAGCGAGAGTTAATTAATGAAAACAAAAATCTCTGGGTTTTTATGGGACAATGAAATCAGATAAATTTCGATACTTTACATATAAATACATTACAATTTTCCTTTTTCTAAACTCACTTTCGCATTTGCTCTTTTTTTTAACGTTTTTGGGCGGCTCATGCACAAAATGTGAGGCATAATCTGGAAAGAAAAAGATTATGATTAGAAGACTCTTTAAAAGACTAAATCTTTAAAAAAAAATTTTAGCTAACACAAGCTTTTCAGAATTTCTTAAAGAGTAATTTGTAAATAAATAATAGCTGACAAACAAAATAAAGCTTGATTAGTTTAACTTTTGATTTTAAAAAGTAACTTTTTAAATTTTGTAGACGAACCAAATTTTTAGACAAAAGGAACCAAATTTTTAGACAAAAGAAACCAGATCTGTAGACAAAAAGAAGCAAATTTGTAGACAGAAGGAACCAAATTTATCCAGAAAGAGGAACCAAATTTAGATAGATAAGGAACCAAATTTAGATAGATAAGGGACCAAATTTAGAGAGATAAGGGACCAAATTTAGAGAGATAAGGAACCACATTTAGCTAAGCCTAGGTTTAGCTAAGCCTTTTTGAGAGATAAGGAACCAAATTTAGCTAAGCCTAAAAATTGTAGACAAAAGGAACCAAATCTGTGAACCAAATTTATCCAGAAAAAGGAACCAAATTTAGGATAAATAAGGAACCAAAATTGTAGACAAAGCGGATAAGACTTTTTGTTTTTGTCAATCTAATAGTAAGAAAAATCGCTGAAATCGCTGAAATAGCTGAAATTAGCTGAAAACTTGAAAAATGTGATATAAAGCTCGACAAGAAACGATAAGTGGATAAGTGACCAAGTAGAGTTTCGTTTTTTTTTAAAAGATACCTTTTTTAGAATAAAATATCATAAGTTTTCATTTCATCAGCTCAATTTTTGACTTATGCTTTTGAGGCTTGAGATTTTGAGGCAATTGTTGATTGAATGATTGAACAATTGAGTAATTGAACAATGAACAAACAATGATACAAAAAATTGAGCTAATCAAATGAAAACTAGCGATTCGATTACATTGTAATAGAATCGCTAATTCGTTTCCCAAAAAAGATATCTTTTAGTGATCTTCATCAAGTTTTTTCATCAAACAAACATCAAACAAACCTCCAAAAACAATCGTCTAACCCATGCGGGCATCCGGTGCGTGATCGGGCCACGAAAATACACATTTATGATGATGACAGTGACGAGAATTGTGATCACGTTTAAGACGAATGTCAGAAGAAGATATCTAAAAAGAATTTTTTCTTTAAAACTCTCAAAAAAAAATCTGATTCTTGACTTCTTTTTTGGGTGGACTTTATGCTTAAATTGTGTAAAAAAGTCTTTCTGCTTTTCTTTCATCCAAAAAAGAAACCAAAACCTTTCATCTAAAAAGAAAGCTAGAAGCTTTGATCCAAAAAAGAAACCAAAACCTTTCATCCAAAAAGGGAAATCGTTACCAAAACCCTATCGATTCCAAGATACAGCTCACTCTTTAAAAAAAACAGTTTCCAATCTAGCTTTATCAGATCTTACTCACATATTTCTCAACGAAAATCGAGATTTGCTAAAAGTAAGCGGATCCAGCAGCTCATCGACTCATTTTTTCTGAGTTTCTGAGTTTCTGAGTAACTGTAGTCGTGTAGGAAACGGGTTATCGGGCTTAAAACAATGAATCAGCTGATCGTTGGCAGCATTCCGATCAACTTTGAAGCTTTTAAAAAGGGATCGACGAATGACTTCTTCCAAAATTGAATCCCAAGCATCAGCAACCCATTAAGGAGCTTTTTAAGTAGCTTTTTAAGGTAGATTCCAGGGGTTTTTCCCATATTTTACGCGTTCAGGTGCTTGCATTAAAATCTAATTCTCGTAAATATTCAGCGAAAAGGAGACACGGTAATTACGGTAGTTGTTGATATCAAATCAAACCGGGAATCAAACCCGAATCGCGTATACAAGAGAGACAAGCGCGCTTCCATTGAGTTAAATAGATGCGTTAAACAGATAAAAATGCGACAATTAGCTTTTAAGTTAATAGCTGATAATTTCGATAATTTTCCAGCAATAGGAACTATAAAGGAACTAAATAGGAACTATAAAGGAACCATATAGGAAGTAAATGGGAACTAAATAGGAACTAAATAGGAGCTATAAAGTAACCAAATAGGAACTATAAAAGAACTAAATAGGAACTATAAAGGAACTAAATAGGAACTATAAAGGAACTAAATGGGAACTATCAAGCAAACAAATAGCAACTAAATAGGAACTATAAAGGAACCATATAGGAAGTAAATGGGAACTAAATGGGAACTAAATAGGAGCTATAAAGTAACCAAATAGGAACTATAAAGGAACTAAATGGGAACTATAAAGTAACCAAATAGCAACTAAATAGGAACCATATAGGAACCATATAGGAACCATATCGGAACCAAATAGGAACCAAATAGGAACTATACAGAACCAAATAGGAACTGTAAAGGAACCAAATAGGAACTATAAAGTAAACAAATAGGAACTATTAAAAAACCATTCCTTTACAGATTTGAGCTTAAAATACGCAAAGATTTGCTTTCTTTTTGCTGTACTTTGGGCTCAAATACGTCAAAAAAATCCTTTCTAATGCACACAAAACCCTTAAAAAACCATAAAACCATACTTTGCCATCAACGGGATCGTGCTCGATGTGGGCGGGAGAATTTTCGACACCAACAACAAAAAGACGACAATCGAGAGAAGGACGGAGATCGTCAGGGTGATTTTTTCGCCTAAATCGTTATTTAAAAAAAAAAAAAAGACTAAGACTAAGAAAAAAGACTAATATTTGATTGTAAAGAATCACCGGAATCAGTCGGCAAAAAGAAAACGGCCATCGAGAGAAAAGCCATCAAAACCGTCGGAATGATGAGGACGACCGTGTAGAAAAGGGTTTTACGACTGAAAAAGTTTTTTCTCGTGATTTTCTCTACCGTAATCTTGTCGCAATTTTGTCTCAATTTTGTCTCAATTTTTGCCGCAATTTTCTACCGTAATCTTGTCTCAATTTTTGTCGTAATTTCTACAGTAACCTTGTCTTTCTTTTTGTCGTAATTTGTCTACCGTAATCTCGTCGCAATCTTGTCTCAATTTTTGTCGTAATTTCTACAGTAACCTTGTCTCTCTCCTTGTCGTAATCTCTACGGTAATCTTGTCTCAATTTTTCTACCGTAATCTCGTCGAAATCTTGTCTTTCTTTTTGTCGTCATTTCTACCGTAATCTTGTCTCCCCTTTTGTCGTAATTTCTACAGTAATCTTGTCTCAATTTTGTCGCAACTTTTGTCTTATTTTCTACCGTAATCTTCTCTTTTTTTGTCGTAATTTGTCTACCGTAATCTTTTCTCAATCTTGTCTCAATTCTTGTCGTACTTTCTACCGTAATCTTGTCTCAATTCTTGTCGTCCTTTACCGTCCGCGCCTTTTTTCCTCTCGTCCTTTCCGAATCTGTCTCAATCTGCGCTTTCTACCGTAACTCTTCTTCTTGTCGTAATTTCTACCGTAATCTTGTCTCAAACTTGTCTCAATTCTTGTCGTACTTTCTACCGTAATCTTGTCTCAATCTTGTCTCTCTTGTCGTCATTTCTACCGTAATCTTGTCTCCCTTTTTGTCGTAATTTGTCTACCGTAATCTTGTCTCAATCTTGTCCCTCTTCTTGTCGTCATTTCTACCGTAATCTTGTCTCAATTCTTGTCGTACTTTCTACCGTACTCCCCTCCTTACCGTATCTTTATCTCGAACTCGACTCGACTCCTTTGATCAACAAGAAAAGCCGGCGCATCCATGATATCCCAAATCGAAGACACAGAATATTCTAGAGCCGAAGTTTACTAGCAAACAGCAAAACTAGCAAACCCTTGCAAACGCACCCTTTCTAGTGGACTGTATTCCCCAATTTTCTCGTCAAATCAAGGCCTTGTTTCAAGGGAAATGGGGAATTGAGTGCAAGAGGAAGGGTGTGTTCAGGGTCGAGCACAAAGTACACAAAAATGTACACAAAAAACTACCTGACAAATCGACATATTCAGCTTTTCCGAACTCGAGAATCACCTCGTTTTTGTTGTACTTAAAAGTTGTTGTACTTTTTGTTGTACTTAAAAGTTGTTGTACTTTGTTGTACTCAAAAGCTGTTGTACTTTGTTGTACTCAAAAGCTGTTGTACTTTGTTGTACTTAAAAGTTGTTGTACTTTTTGTTGTACTTTAAAAGTTGTTGTACTTTGTTGTACTTAAAAGTTGTTGTACTTTGTTGTACTTTTTGCTGTACTTTTTGCTGTACTTTGTTGTACTTTAAAAGTCAAATCTCTCACCGTCCACGATCCAAAAATGAGATGACAGATCTGTTCGTCGAATGGGAAATACTCGACATCTGAATGGTTGCTTTCCTTTTTATTCCCCTTTTGTCTAGTCCTTTTTCTAGTCCTTTTAATTCCCCATCAAATAATAAAGAAAAAAAATGACTGATTGATTACGGTAGTTTTCAAAAAATAGCCCCTTTTTCCCTTTTCCCGTTGGATCAACCTTTGAACTTAAATATCTTCGTGTTGAGCTGTCCGATTTCAATATTCTTAGTACCATTCGATTCGCCAAATCTTTCTCTATCGATTGATACCAAGAACATACAAATTGAATAACCCAAAGCCAAGAAATTCGAGGCTAAAGTTGGATGCCAATATCAGACATTTACTTTTGTCAGCCAACTTTAGGCTCAATTATCTTGGCTTTGGGTTGTCCAATTGAGATGTTTTTGGTATCAATCGATAGAGAAAGATTTGGCGAATCGAATGACACGAAGAATGTTGAGATCGGACAACTAAAAGCCAAGAAATTTGAGTTTAAAGTTGAATTGCTGACGGGAAAAGAGCGGGAACGTTGCTCAAATGTCAGAGAATCTAAAAATGAAGTCTAAAAGAAGGACTACGGTAGTCTTACAATTCAAATCATCTCACCAATAATACACGAGCTTTTATAAATTGCCGGCGGAACCCAAAGCATTTGTCCGTTATGCTCGATGACAACATTGCATTTGAAAGAAACCTCGTACGTGCCATCAGCACTGAAAAAAGTCGAAAGCTTTTATACGATAAGGATTACTGTAGCTAGAGATTACTGTAGCTAAAGGATTAATGTAGCTCAGCTTACTGTAGCTAAAGCCTACTGTAGCTAGAGCTTACTGTAGCTCAGCTTACTGTAGCTAGAGCCTACTGTAGCTCAGCTTACTGTAGCTAAAGCCTACTGTAGCTAGAGCTTACTGTAGCTAAAGCCTACTGTAGCTAGAGCTTACTGTAGCTAGAGCTTACTGTAGCTAAAGCCTACTGTAGCTAGAGCTTACTGTAGCTAGAGCTTACTGTAGCTAAAGCCTACTGTAGCTAGAGCTTACTGTAGCTCAGCTTACTGTAGCTAGAGCCTACTGTAGCTCAGCTTACTGTAGCTAAAGCCTACTGTAGCTAGAGCTTACTGTAGCTAAAGCCTACTGTAGCTAGAGCTTACTGTAGCTAGAGCTTACTGTAGCTAAAGCCTACTGTAGCTAGAGCTTACTGTAGCTCAGCTTACTGT
>CAUEEP010000785.1:0-11643 GCA_958450365.1 Mesorhabditis belari | reverse complement strand
CTAGGTTGGTGCAAATGAAATTTCGTTTTTTTACAAACATTAAAGTCATCCAAAATTTTTTTTGATAACAATTTATTTAAAACAATAAGCACCATTATTATCTATGACATCCCTCCAACGTTGCTACAGATTGCGGATCCCCTTCTCAAAGAACGCCTGATTCTGTGATGCAAAGTAGTTGGTCACCCAATTTTCGACTTCTTTTGCATTCTTAAACTGGCAATTCTCAAGGGAATGTTGCATCGATCTGAAAAGGTGAAAATCGGAGGGTGCTAAGTCTGGACTATACGGCGCATGTGGTAAGACCTTCCATCCTAGCTTCTCTAGTTCCTTACGAGAGGTTTTTGCCGTGTGAGCTGGAGCATTATCACGGAGAAAGTTGATAGTTGAGGGATTTAGGCCTTTTTCACGCAAAATTTCGTCAACCTTCTTGAGTTGTTGAATAAAATAAGATGAATCGACTGTTTTTCCGGGCTCTAATAATTCAAAATGAACAAGTCCATTGATATTCCACCAGCAAGACAACATCACTTTGCGCCCATGATAATCCGGCTTTGGAGTTGGAATTGGCTTTGCTCAGCCATTGTCTTTTTCGAGAAGTATTATCAAAGTGAATCCACTTCTCATCCATCGTCAAGATATTCTCAAAAAAAATGGCTTCTTTTCGACTTCTGGAGCAAGATATGGCTGATCGGAACGCGTGCTCCCAGATTCTCAACACTCAATTGATGTGGAACCCATTGTCCATTACGATTTGTCTTTCCAATTATTTCCAAATGGCGTACAATTGTTGAATGATCACATTGGAGATGTTTGGCAAGTTCTCGTGTTGTTTGCATTGGATCAGCTTCAATTAATTGTCCCAATTCATTGTTGTCGATGGCTGTGGCACGATGTCCATGCGATTCGTCTTCAAGGGATTCATTACCATCTCGGAATTGGGCAAACCAGAGCTGGCATGATCTTTCGGTGATAACCTGTTCTCCAAAGGCGGAACAGAGATCACGATGTGAATCAGCAGCGTTTTTGCCCATTTTGAAGTCATAGAGAAGACACGTGCGCAGAACATACTTTTGATCCACCATGATCTAAAGCAAAAATCAATTAAAAAGTGAAAGCTCTGACTTTGAAAAAATGCGAAAATAAAGTAAATATCCAAGAGTACAAATGCACAAAAGAACATCAAATAAGCTCTTCAGATTAAAAAAATAAGAACATTTTATATCGACCGAAATTTCTTTTGCACCAACCTAATAGAAACCTAATCCTCTGAAAAAATTTTCAGTGTCACTCTTCGGCGTCTGTGCTCAAAGCACAACAGCCGGGCCAACTACTACACCGACCACAACTACTACAACGACAACTGCAACAACTGCGAGTGCCACAGCTTCAGTTTCATCAACAACAACAATTGCTACACCTACGTTTTCTTCAAGTACAACTTCAATCACCAGTACAGCATCCTCACCCCCGTCAACCACTAGGTTAAACTCGTAATCACAATCTTTCATAAGCCCAGTTTTAGTCAATCAACTCTTACTCCAACGACAAGTTGTACTGTAGAGAGAGCAATTGGATTACTTTATGATATGGCTCCGTATAATGGAGTGAACTATCGAGAGGTCAGTGAATAGCAATGAGCAAAAATTACAAGAGAGTATTTTAATTTAAGCTCGAAACTTCCGGAGAATCTAAGCTGAACTTTAAGTTGAATATTAGGTTAAGGTTAAGTTTTCAAAATAAGATCCAGTCTTACTTTGAGAGAAGTATGAACGGTTTTGCACATTCGTGACAGCAGCATTTTTGAGCGTACAGTCGCGTAGTCATTAACTGTTTTACTGATAATTTGGTGAAGATTCAGAGATCAACTAAACTATTTGTAGTGATTCGATAGCCCTAAATCTTTTGAAAACTAGTATAAAGTCACGAATAACTTTCTGCAAAATAAATAACAAAATCCTTAAAAACTTTAGCTGACACTAAAAACTAAAAGCTGACACTAAAAACTAAAAGCTGACACTAAAAACAATCGTCATTAGTACAAGCCAGCGGTGGGTTGAATCGTTGTGAGTTGAGTGTGTTCCTCGCGAGTAAAGCGTTCTTTTTAAAAACGTATATTTAGGAAAAATTATCGTACTTTTCAGCGAAAATTATTGAAAAAAAATTGGCGCAAAAATCACGAGCCACCGCCTTATATACGACTCCTTTTAAAGATATTCAGCCGTTTAAAGATATTCAGCCGTTTAAAGATATTCAGCCGTTTAAAGATATTCAGCCATTTAAAGCTATTCAGCCGTTTAAAGATATTCAGCCGTTTAAAGATATTCAGCCATTTAAAGCTATTCAGCCGTTTAAAGATATTCAGCCGTTTAAAGATATTCAGCCATTTAAAGCTATTCAGCCGCTTAAAGATATTCAGCCGTTTAACTAATTTGATGGCGAATTCCCGCATTCAAATCTAAATGTTTTCGATTTACTCGACGTGTAAAGAGGTTTACTCGTAGTTACTCGACCCAAAAAGCGTCGATTAATCGAGCAAAATGACTCATGCGAATTTTACTCGAGTAATTGCTTAAGGAAAACACTCTAGTTGTGAGCGTGCAAACGATGAACTCGATTTCAGATCAACGGCCGTTTCATGACCGACTACTTCTTGGCAAATCCAGTTTTCACTGATAGGTGTTGCAGTGTATGCAAAAAGTAATCTCTAAAAGTTCTAGAACTCAATTCGCGATGGTCCCTTTCCCGGACAGTGATTATCTAGTTGGAAATGGCTACGGAACACCATATTTCATGTAACTGGATACTGGGAATTTTCGGTGTCAACGTCAATTGGCGTGAAACGGAAAAATGGCATAGCTCGACCGTTTTCTCTCCGATCTTTTTGATTTTGATATCAATTGACGTAGAATTTAATTTTCTATCGATTGAAATCAAAAGCAAAAAATTAGAATGAAATTGGCCAAGTTATGACATTTTTCCGTTGAACACTTATTGACGTTTAGACTGAAAATTCTCAGGTCTACTGAATACCTCAAAAACTCTCTCATATTTTCCTTCAGATGGGTCCGCGCGATTTTCCCGCAATTCTTGTACTGGCAAAACGCGGAATCACCGAACTCCACCGATCACAATTTAGCGATGTGAGTCGAGCTTTAAAATGTTTCATTTGGTAATTTTTTGTGATGTAACTTGATTTTGGTATTATGCACTATGCATATTACCGTAAATACTGTAATAGTACCCCACCGCCCTCGTACATTCGCGTAGTCGCAAAAGTTTTTTCGTATTTCATTTTTTTCAAAACGCCCGTACTTTCAAAAAATGCGTCTTTGGTATCAAAAAATAGCTGAAATTCAGGCCTATTTTTTGATGCCTAAGCGCGCATTGTAGCATAAACCAATGTCGAGAAAAACTCGTTCAATGCTAGACTACGCAGCACACCGCACCGTCATTATGGGGGTGGGGTACTATTACAGTATTTACGGTATGTAATTTGATTGTCTTGATAATTGTCTTGAGAATGCTAATCTTTGTGTTAACCTCCCTTTTAGAGGGTTGCAACAATTCGGTTCCACTTCCAACCCTTTGCCCACCCTCATCATCCTCATAAATGAGTTTGGAAAAAGGGAGAAAAGTTGAGCAATAAATTTTTAGTAATTTCGAGGTATCGCAAGCAGTGACTGATGCGAAACGATTGAAAGAAGAAAATGGATACACACTTGTTACAGGTTTGGGTAAAAAAAGCATATACCTTGGTTTAATTTGATAGAAATCTATATTCTATGAACTGGATCAATGGGACTTTAGATGAATAATTGAGTTTTAATATCACCAATAAAAACTACTGTAAAAGTGAGAATCTAACTAAAATTGCTATACAGAGTGGCTTAAAAAGCTCTGTCCGCATTAGTAGATTTGTCTCTGTAAACTAAAGTGTCTTAAATTTTGTCTTAGTTACACAATTTTTGACTTTACACCAACCATATAAATGTGAAAATATGAATATATAAAAAGTATGGTTACAAAAACTTTTTTAGCATTATTTTCTGTGAGCTCATATCGTTTTTCAGTTTAGTCGCGTGTCAATTTTCTAAAATTTCGTTCTCTAAACCAGTTTTGCTTTCCTTAAAAGCAAATTTTGATAATCTATCTGAAAGAAGTGTCATTTTTTCTTTAAAACTATACTTTCCATAGTCAGATTGCTTTTGAAATTATCGATTTTGTGAGCCTCAAACATTGTTAGTCGAGCTTAAAAATCACGGGAGTTTAAAGGAGTTGCGCAAGATTCGATTGATAAAAAAAACATTAAAAATGCACTTCAAAAAAGAAATTCCTCTCTAAAACAAACGGTAAAAATAGTCGAATTTTCTAAATTTGAATTTCATTTTGCTCTATTTCGACAGAGTTTTATTATAAAAACACGTCTATTAATGCGTCTATTCATATCTATTAATGCGTCTATTCATGTCTATTAATGCCGTCTATTCATGTTTATTAATGCCGTCTATTCATATCTATTAATGCGTCTATTCATGTCTATTAATGCCTATTAATGCCGTCTATTCATGTCTATTAATGCCGTCTATTCATGTCTATTAATGCCCTCTATTCATGTCTATTAATGCCGTCTATTAATGCAAACAGAGCTTTTCAGTCACCCTGTAGACTACTACTAAAATTTTCTGCTTAAATGCTTAAATAAACTACTAATAAAATGAAGACTGAAGCCTATTCTGCTTAAAAAAATCCTTTTTAGTCAGTATTGGTCGCAACTTCGACATGAGCTCGATCTCCTCTGGTTCACAATTTGAATTCTCCATGCCAGATTTCAGTCCGGCGACAATGCTTCGTTTAGCCCAAGAGATTGTCGATTCACTGGTCAGAAAATTTACAATTCAATTGAATTTGTATTTTAGACAGTTCCTTGTGCATCAGGCTCAACGATGGCATCAAGTAAATTGACCTTTGCTAGAATGGTTGTAATTTTGAGATTTAGGCTTATCAACAGGAAATTTTGTCGAAACTACACTAGGAAATGTACATGAATACTTCTGACATTTGAAATTTAAACCTCAGGTATCGACCAGCGAAAATCCAAGTACAACAACAATTGCATCAACCCCGAGTGCTCCCATAAATTCATCAACGTCTACAACTGTGAGTTTTTCGAGCGTATTAAGTATTTAGTAAGTTTTAGTTTTCGGGCTCGACAACCACAACAACACCTCAACCGACAGGGTAAAATATTATAAATGCTAATACAAGAGCAAGTGATTGAAGGCAGTCTAGGTCAAGCCTATATCTATGAGAAAACTTCATCTTCAGCTATTCTCCATCGAAAGGCTCAACAGCTGAGAATACAGCTACAGTAACACCATCAACAAGTGCAGAAACGACAACAACGATTACTGTAACCACTTCACCGACCACCACAACCCCAATCCAACGAAGTATAGCCATCGTTTGGGATGTGTCGTTTAATGGAGGGAATAACAGAACGGAAGAGGTGAAGATAATCTAAAAAGTATAGAAATGATCTGAAATAGAGAATGAACCTAACCAATCACCTCTTTTCAGGCAATTTTCACTTTTGTGAACGCGTTCTTGTTGAGGAATTCTTGGTGGACCGGGTTGTCTTATTCGGTTATTCCATTCCCCGATACACTCAAATACCAATCACAAAATTATGATACTCAATTTAAGTGAGTTTGAAAAGAAAAATTTACACTATCCTAGTAAAGCCTTTATTTGGCTCTGCTAAATTTCGGAAATTTCGTTTCGGGAAACGTTCTTTTCGGAAAAAATTCATTTAGAAAATAATTTCTAGCATTAATGGTAGCACGAGTTACTACAATAGCTTGCAACTTTAAGGCAAGGTTACGTTGATCTGGAGTGGTCGGGTTGAGACTAGGAGTTCGTTGCACAATTTCCGAGTTTCGAGCATTGTTTCGAGCCGAGTTAAGCATTTGAAAACATCACTAACAAGGGAATGTTGTTAACTGATCGCGGCTTTTGACTCGGGAAATAGCCTATCTAATGTAGTTTTTCATGATGATTCCGAATCTGAAATCAGTTTTTGCCAAACGCTTCTATATTGCGAGATATTTGGCATACAAGTTTTTGGGGTCTATTTATGAGGGCGACGCACTGTCTTCAGTCAACGGCCTCGGTGCACCGAATTTTCACGAATTCACTTTTATTGGAAGAAGATAATGATCCAAATTGGGAACCACATTTACAGTTAGATAACGCCGAAGATTTTCAAGAACATTCATATCACCTTCTCTGATACTCAGTTTCCAATAGACAAAATCAAAGAATGTCTTGAATCCTATCGTTCACTCTCGATTTTTAGTAATTTCAAAACACTCTCGAATTCCCGAAATGAAGGTTTCACGAAATGAAAATTCCCGAAACGAAATCCCCGAAACGAAATTCCCAAAATTTAGTAAAGCCCTTTATTTGAATCAATTGTCCTTTAGATCCTCAGTTCGTGATGTGGCAAGCTTGATGAGTCGAGAAAGGGGAGCACCTCCAACACCGAATAATGTATCCGATATTAATAGGTAATTTGAACTTTGAACAAGAACTATCCAATCTTTATGCTCTCTATTCATTTAGTGCTCTTGTCCTTCTCGAATATCAACCAACCGTCATTCGACCCACAATTTTACTCTTCTCAAGCAGTGATTCCCTAGTTTCGGATGCTCAATCAACAGCTGCAACTTTGAGAAATACATATGGATATGATATATTTGCAGGTTGAATTTTTTAAGTAACTATCATACTCTGCTTTTAGTCGGAGTCGGCTCTCAACTCGATTTTGGATCAATTCCCTCAAGTCCCTCAAATGTTTTCACAATGGATTCCCATTTGGATCCAAATACTTATCCATTGTTGGTCGATCAGATAACTGATGCGATGAATCGAGTGGATACAACCACAACAGCAGCGACAACACCCACGCCCACAACTGCTTGTCCACCGGGTATTTTGTGACGACTTTCCATTATGCATAGCTATTCAGGAACTCCAATCCAGCGAAGTGTGGCTATTGTTTGGGATGTTTCTTTCAATGGAAATAACAATCGAACTGAAGAGGTTTGCTTACAATCAAAGATAATCTTGAGTACAATAAAACTAACTCTATGTTCGATCATCACTTAATTCCAGGCCATTTTCACCTTTATCAACTCATTCCTTTTACGGTCAAACCCCGAATGGACAAATGTCGTTTTCTCTGTCATTCCATTCCCCGATCCTCTCGCCTATACACAAACAAATATCGATTATGCGTTCAAGTAGGTGATTTGTAACAAGTAATCCCTTACAAAGTAAGCCAAACCATATATAGATACTTTATTCAAGAAATGTTGTAAAGTGAGGAAGTTTTTTCAAGACAGAGAGGTAGTAACACCTTAAAAAACATAGAAATTAATGGCGAACAAAGAATACAGAATCAATGAAATCCAATCAATTACCCACAAGAGAGGAGAGTTCTAGTTTATCTACTGATTTTTTTTTTTTAAAGGACTCAAGGCTGCGACATGCTCTTAAGTTGTTCGGTAGTAAATTTCACAATCTCACAGCTCTGATCGGAAAAGACTTAGACATAAAGTTATTTGAGAGAATCGGAATTCTCAAGAGAAATGAACCTATTTTTGAATCGACCATTAGGTTGAGTTTTGGAAAAAAATTACAAAAAAGAAGACTAGAATGTTTGCATTTAACGATTTTGAAGCATTCAACTAAATCCGTGACCGGGCGGCGGTGCCTAAGAGTTTTAAGCTCGAAAAGATTGAGTCTATCCATGTAAACCATGTTTGCAAATCTAGGAAAGTCAATTTTTCAAAAGGCCATGCTAGTGATTCTTTGTTGGAGTTTTTTCCCAGCGCAAAATCTCCACTTGAGTATGTGGGGAACAGACTGTAGATGTAAATTCTAGGATAGGTCTTAAGAAAGAGATAAAGCATCTACGGTAAGTTTCAATTCTAGGAAAGCAAATCGTCTTAAGGATACGGCTTCTAGCAAAAGATTCCTTGCGGCTTGCAAAAGATATGTTAGAATTTAGATCAACTCTCCGAAACGTGTTAACGTTAATGGGAGCGGAAAGAAGTCGACCACCACCGCCAAATAACATCTCTGACATTAATAGGTTACAAAATAGTTTCCACAGTATTAGACGTTACATGAATAAAATAATAATAACACTTTTTAGTGGTTTAACGCTACTCGAGTCTCGGCCAAGCGTTCCGTTACCGACGGTGCTTCTTTTTGCAAGCAGGTTAGCTTCAAGGGCTAAATGTGATAGTAAACTTATTGATTCGATTTGAATAAGTATTGAATTGAATCGAAAAAATAGAGTTACATTAATACTACATATCTTTCACTCATGTAAACTATGCGACAGCCCAAATTGGCTAGCAGTTAACCCCCGGCGTTTAGCCCAGGATCAACTACTGGTACCTGTAAAGGTAACATTTTAGTGATGACTTGGTCAATGATGCCGAGTCAAGTGCAAACAGTCTGAAGAATGATTTTGGATATGAGATTTTTGCCGGTAAGCTTGACTCTAAGCCAGGGTTTATTCAATGATTCCAGTGGGTGTCGGTGCTCAACTCAATTTTGGAACAATTCCATCAAATCCTTCAAATGTTTTCACAATGGATTCTCATTTGGATCCAAGCACTTATCCCGATTTAGCTAAAACAATTACAAAGGCTATGATTTCGTGTATTGATGTGACAGCTACGACAAGTGTCACAACAATCATGGCTGAGACAATCACAACAACACCTCAACCGACAGGGTAAAATATTATAAATGCTGATGCTAGAGCAAGTAATTTAAGACAGTCTAGGTCAAGCCTAAAACAAAATATCTATGAGAAAACTTCATCTTCAGCTATTCTCCATCGGAAGGCTCAACAGCTGAGAATACAGCTACAGTAACCCCATCAGCAACGGTAATTACTGTAACCACTTCACCGACCACCACAACTCCAATCCAACGAAGTATAGCCATCGTTTGGGATGTGTCGTTTAATGGAGGGAATAACAGAACGGAAGAGGTGAAGATAATCTAAAAAGTATAGAAATGATCTGAAATAAGGAACGAACTTAACCAATCACCTCTTTTCAGGCAATTTTCACTTTTGTGAACGCGTTCTTGTTGAGGAATTCTTGGTGGACCGGATTGTCTTATTCGGTTATTCCATTCCCCGATACACTCAAATACCAATCACAAGATCTTGATTATCAATTTAAGTGAGTTGGAAAAGAAAAATTTACACCATCCTAGTAAAGACTTTATTTGAATCAGCTGTCCTTTAGATCCTCAGCTCGTGATGTGGCAAGCTTGATGAGTCGAGAAAGGGGAGCACCTCCACCACCGAATAATGTATCCGATATTAATAGGTAATTTGAACTTTGAACAAGAACTATCCAATCTTTATCCTTCTATTCATTTAGTGCTCTTGTCCTTCTCGAATATCAACCAACCGTCATTCGACCGACGATTTTACTCTTCTCAAGCAGTGATTCCCTAGTTTCAGATGCTCAATCAACAGCTGCAACTTTGAGAAATACATATGGATATGATATATTTGCAGGTTGAATTTTTTAAGTAACTACCATACTCTGTTTTTAGTCGGAGTCGGCTCTCAACTCGATTTTGGGTCAATTCCCTCAAGTCCCACAAATGTTTTCACAATGGATTCCCATTTGGATCCAAATACTTATCCATCGTTGGTCGATCAGATAACTGATGCGATGAATCGAGTGGATACAATCACAACAACAGTGACAACACCCACGCCCACAACTGCTTGTCCACCGGGTATTTGCTTGAAGCCGTATCCATAAGGCGATTTGCTTTCCTAGAATGGAAACTTACCGTAGATGCTTTGTCTCTTTTGCAAGATCTATCCTAGAATATACATCTATAGCCTGGTCCCCACATACTCAAGTGGATATTTTGCGCTTGGAAAAAATCCATCGCTTGAAAACAAGTTAAACTTTGATTCATCACTCCATGAAACGCGACCCCAATCCGCCACCGACCAGTTCTGATGTTTCCTCGCAAATTCGAGACGAGCTCTAAGATTCTTCTTTGAAATCAGCGGTTTTCATGAAGGGCGTGCTCCTTTAAGTTCCTTAGATCTAAAATTTTGATGGAAATGTATCATTACATCAAAATAAACCTCAGAATTCGTTGAGCTGTACTCTTAGAGATGGTGAGCCCATGGTATTGGTGAGCCTCTCGACGAAGATCGCTTGACGTCTTTCTCGGATCTTTCTTCACTGATCGAACCAAAGCAGTGGCAGTTCTTAGGGAAACTTTTGGTCGTGGTCCTTCACCAATTTTTCGTTCTATCGATCCTGTTTCTTTCCATTTGCGGTAGACCTTTGCAGCCGCCGAAAACGTGATGCCAAACATCTCTGCAGCATCCCTAGACGACATTCCTTGACTCATATTGGCTACCAAACGTTCCGTCAAGTCGTTAGAGAAGATTTTCTTTGATGGCATCTAAAGAAAACCATGTATTCAACAAGTGTGTCCAAAGTTATGACCCCCCAGAAAGTGGGTGTCTCGGGTAAAGTAGCTCAAAAATACATGAGAATGAAAATAAAAGCCAAGTTCATGCAGAAGTAATGAAAAAGATAAAAACTGTATAAAATAGTCGATTTCGGTAGAAAAACCTCTTAGTAGCAAAAAGAACGAACAAATTATAGTTTAACGCACGAGGTATGTCCAAAGTTATGACCCCTACTGTAGGAACGCACACATTTCTGATCAACCTTGTAGAATGCAGCGGCTGCTTTGATCAAAATCGGTTAGCTGCTTGCCCATCATTGCAACAGCCAATTTCGTTTTCACATCAATGGCCTTTTTCTTTTTCTTTGTAGGTGGCTCATCCGATTCACTTGAAGATCCTTCAGCTTCAGCGTTGACCCAGTTCCCATTGGCATCTTGTTTGGCTCGTTCATCACGCGATTCTTTGAGGAATTCCATGTCGTATTGGTTATGTCCTACGTATTCGCGGCAAGCGCGATATTTCTCAAATCCATATCTAAAAAAATAAAATTAGCGAGCAAACGAGAAAAATTCAAAAGCAACAAATTTATGGAATAAAATTAAAAACAAACGATTTCCGAAACTACATGAAAATTTTCCGCTTTAAAAGCGTTGTTTGTAATTATGCACTAGGTGAGGTACTATTAGAGGTATGGGGCTAATTACAGTATTTACAATAACTATTCAGGAACTCCAATCCAGCGAAGCGTGGCTATTGTTTGGGATGTTTCTTTCAATGGGAATAACAATCGAACTGAAGAGGTTTGAGGCGTTAACTTACTAACAATCAACGACTGGTAAACGTTCCAAGGCTATCAGCAACTAAATATAAAAATCTTCTGGTGACTTTTTTAAAAGTCAATAAAAGTCAATGTCCATTTCCAATTCCAGGCCATTTTCACCTTTATCAACTCATTCCTTTTACGTTCAAACCCTGAATGGGCCAATGTCGTTTTCTCTGTCATTCCATTCCCCGATCCTCTCGCCTATACACAAACAAATATCGATTATGCGTTCAAGTAGGTGATTTGTAACAAGTAATCCCTTACAAAGTAAGCCAACCCA
>CAUEEP010000784.1:0-10820 GCA_958450365.1 Mesorhabditis belari | reverse complement strand
AAATTTCGGATTTGTTGAGGGAACCGTCGATGGGGAAAATAATGGCAGAATGGAGCATCTATTATATTGGGTTGGTGAATTGAAAACCGCCGGCTATTGTCATGTGACAGTTTGAGCACTTTCTTCAAAAGAAACCCATTTTGGTGTCAATGGAAAAGTTGTAGAGAATCAAAAATTAAGCTTATATCCAAATTTTCAGAACGATTCAAAAACTGGTTTTCAAGGAATGCCAAATTTACGAATTTTCACAAAACTTGCACTTTAAGCGAAACTACTAAGTGTATCCTTTTTGGAAATTTGGCTATAAGCCTAATTTTTGATTCTCTGCAACTTTTCTATTGACACCAAAATGGGTTTCTTTTGAAGAAAGTGCTCAAACTGGGACATCTCCAGTCCTGCATTTTTGAGTCTCACACTTGTCTCACACACAAACCAAAATCCGAGTCAAAAATCGTTCTCATCCACGATTGAATTTATCGGTTCTGATCCGATCCAAAAACTAGTCTAGTTACCTCTGGAAAAAGCACCTCATTATCAAGATATTTTTCAGTTTACGGACTATTCAAAGCTTCTTTTTTTTGAAATCTACTAATACGCTTGAAAAACCTATTGTGCAGTGCGTGAGAGGGTACCGATGGGGCAATGATTATTTAGATATTTATTTCGAATATAGCACAATTACTAATCTAGCGAGAAAATACAATAAATAGAATGAATCGTTGGTTCAGTGTGTCAAAGTCAAACGAGAAAGAATACAAAGTGGGCTCCGTCCCTTTTTATCACACAAACGATCTTTAGAGGAAGGACAAGAGAATCCGAGATATTCAAAATCAAAGCATCAAATAAGATTTCACAGAAAAGAGCTACTTTTCTGCACACCTATAGTGAACACCTTCCTTCACACATTAATTTGAATCTTGACAGTCCATCGTTTCAACGACTGGCTCTACCAGCCGATCGCCTTTGTAATCCACAACAAATTTGCTCCATTTATTTTTCTTCTGTCGAGTCACCACCAAATATCTGCGTGTTTCCTCGCTTTCTTGTAAGAAAGGGGCGATCTCTGCGGTGGGAATTTCAGTGAGCTGGAAAAACGAGTCCAAACATGCTATCTTTTGAGGATTATATTTTTTGGTAGGGTAATCCAGTAGAGTCAGGTAATCATTCGAACCTTCGATTGGGCATTGGAGTAATATAATCGAATCCGATAAAGTTTGATCACTGTTTTCACTGAAAACCACTGAGCCAAAGGTGAATGGTAGAGATTCCAGATAAGCTCCGAATTGACTCCAAATAGTTAAGTATCTTTCTGAATATTCTGCCGAACATACAGGGTAAGATATTTTAAACTCTTCTGGTACTTCAACATCTTTATTTTCTGCCCAGAAAAAACTCTTAAAGTCACAATTGGGTGAATGCATACAAGCAACTCGTGGTGGGCTATTCCACCGATACAGGAACCGGAAAAAAGTGTTTTTCGATTTAGAAGTGAAAATAGGATTTTTGTTAGATTCTGAGTATTTGGACATAGAACGCATAGTTTGTTTTCTGATTGCTTCCTTTACTTTCTCCAACATAGTAATAAAATCCACAAGGTTTATGGCTTGCTCATGTGAGAAGTGTAACGAATCACCTTTGAAAGTACAAATGTTTTGCTTTGAATTCTTTTTCCAATTGCCACCATAGAGTTGCTTGTTAAAATTTGTACTATAGAAAGTTTTCACGTTTCTGAATTCTCCAATGAATAGCCATTCTTCCCGGGTACTATCTGACTGATAGCATTTAAATGTTACATTCGAAAACAAGAGCTTTTTGTCTAACGTATCGAACTCATTAATCAAACGACTAATCTGAGAATATGCTGACCAGGGCAAAAACTTTCGCATATCAAAGTGATTGTAGCATAGATGAGTTGAAAGATCCCGTAACAACTTATACTGAATTTCGAGAATAACAGTCTGAAACAGCTTGTTAATATCGTACGACTGAAAAGCTTCTGGAATATTTTCTTTATGATTATGCCCATGAATGTAGAAAATGTGTTCTTCAATTAGCTTGCGTTGAAGTATCGGACTGTATTCGATAAATTGTTTTCTTTCTTCTTCAGAGAGCAAATTCAGCCTCTCGTTATATAACTGCGTCAAGTGACGAAGCTGTCCTCCATGATAGGATTCGATGTCCAGCGGATCAACATAAATTCCATGGTCATCTTTTTCTACAGTGGCCTTGCCATGATCAATATGAACTTGTTGTACACTTGTGAGATCATCAAAACCAATTGGCCGGATTAGTTCGTGTTGGTTCTCATCAACTTTGGGCGGTTCAACAATCGATGCAATGACACCTTGAAGCTAGAATTTATTTAATTACTACTCTTTTTTAAAGACTCATCCTTATTTTTTTTAAAGAATCAGCTGGGACAAGTCGAGGCACTATATCAAAAGAGCGCCGCAATCAAAAGGGCGCCGCTCAAGACAGCGATTAGATTTTTTTCGTTTTTCTTGATGTTTAGTGTTTAGTCTGAGCACATGTTTCTGCCATGTGTCTATGCATTTATAAATATTAAAACGGAGACCGCTTATCAAGAATTGTTCTCAACTGCAGATCTTTTATTTAGACATGGAATTAATATCCATAGCGGATTTAATCTTGCCTATTTGCACGCCCCAACGAAGCTTCACTACTGCTGCTTTCATTTTTGTCAAATTGTTCACCGGTCAATACAGATATTCTTAAATAGTACTATTTTTACTATGATAACCTAGAAGTTTCTTCTAGTACCTAGAAGTACTAGAAGTACTAGAAGTACAAACATCATTTTTGTTATTCTATTAAATTGTTAAAACAATTCATTATAAATATTTGGAATCAGTACAAGAGTTTTAAAGAAAAAAAGGTTAAAACGCAATTAGTGGTTGAATTTAATAAGACTTAAGGCTTAACGCTCTTTTGAGCGTTTTTGCATTGGCGTCCTTTTGATCACGTCTTTTGATATAGTCCCCAATTCGATTCTTTTCAATGATTAGACAAAACAGTTTACCTGATTGAATGTCCGAATTTTATTCAAAACGTCTATTGCAGTTGGCCGATCGATACGTTGAAACTCGACACAACTGAAGCTATAAAGTTAAGACCGAAACACAACCTATTTGCAATTTAAATTCTTTAAAAACCTACTCTTGCACAATCTCGCTTATTTCCTCCAAACAATCAGGTGGTGCAATTCGATTGATTTCTCCAAACCATACATCATGAATAAAGTTCCATTGGTCAAAAATATCGTTCTTGATATATTCCAAAAGATTGACTCTGAATTTGCTTTTTAAATTTTCCTAGGCGAAAACAAACCGCCTTTCAATTAACTCCCATATAACTAAACCAAGAGAGTACACATCATTTCTTGGTGAGGACTAAAACAAATCACATTTGATAATATTGGAAGATTGCAACCATTGAATCCTCTTGCACTTGTTCCTCAGCAGTTGACTTTTTGAAATCGATCTGCGGGGGACTTGTATACTTGTGTGTGCCCATGGTGGTGCTCGGGCAAGTAAAAGCTGTTTCTTTTACCAGCCCAAAGTCCCCAATCTTCATTGTAAAATCAGCCTTCACGAGTATGCTTAATGAATAAGTATACTA
Organism: Mesorhabditis belari; assembly: GCA_958450365.1. Classification (NCBI taxonomy): domain Eukaryota; kingdom Metazoa; phylum Nematoda; class Chromadorea; order Rhabditida; family Rhabditidae; genus Mesorhabditis; species Mesorhabditis belari. The sequence continues at coordinate 7,181 of CAUEEP010000784.1, read as the reverse complement.
AAATAGGGTCTTTCTTTACCATTTCACTATAGGTAAATAAGATACTTATTCTGCAAACAACCTCTGCTAGTACCGGATTTTTGTAAAGCCAACTCACTTCAACGGTTTCAAATCTCTGTGAACGATTCCATGAGTTGTATGAATGTAGCTTAGTGCATCAAATAATTGTTCAGTCCAAACAAGAACATTTGTCATCGAATAGATTATCTGGACATTCTCAATCACTAAAATGAGCAAATTACCTTAAAAGAACTTTCAGAATACTCACAATTTTTTAAAGTCCCGCGTTCACAATATTCCATCTTCAGTAGAAAGTCGGTGTAATCATCTCTGGGAACCTCTACAATTTCAATGCACGATACAATGTTAGGATGGGCAAGCTTTTTAAGGGTTTCACATTCTTTTCGGAAGACATTTCGCTCTTTCTCCGTTTTCCAATTAACACCAATCGATTTGACGACAAAAGAGCTGAAAGCAAATGAGTTTTCAGTTTTCATTAGTTTTCTTCCAGTATCACGCAGGCCAGCCTATGACCAAGTTGCAATTTTAAGTTTAGCTTAAGTTCATATTGGAGTAAAATCGCACATTTGATTGCTTAAACAAAATTTATTCTCCATTACTATAAAATATTATACATGGTGAAATATTTAATAGACATGGGCCGCGAGTTGAGTCGAGTCAAAGTGACTCGCATAACTCGCCTTTTTCTAACCGTGACTCGGTGAATCGACTTGACTCAAAAAATCAAAAGCTAGTCGTTAAATTTGCATTTAAGCAAATTAACATATAAAATTTTTCTCAATAAAGTAACTTGCGATTTGCGTAATTTTTGAATACAAATCGCTAGTTAAATTAAAAAAGCTCTAAAATTGTGGCACGTTTACCCTTCTTTCGTTTTTTGTACTTTTTTTACCGCTTACCCTTTTTGTACTTTACTTTAAAAATTCGTCTCTCTTGTTACTTTCAAATTTTAATTTTTAAGATGCCCAAAAAGTCAATCGTCAATCCGCCTGACCGCCAAAACACTGAAAATCGAGACAACAAACAAAGATTCTAGTTCAGGTTCAAGTTTAAGTAGTTCATTTTTTATTAGCTCAAGTGCCTTTATTTTTGATAACTCAAGTTTGTCAGAGTAAAACCGTTGTTAAATGTTTTGAAGTTTTTGTTAACTTGTTGCATTGATCAATAACTTGTTAACTTGTTGCATTGATCAATAACTTGTTAACTTGTTGCATTGGAAATCTAAATTTTGGGTTCAGTTGAGAACACATTTTGTGCAATGCAAAAGTGAAATTCAATTATTTTTTTATCTTATTTTAACGTTTCAGCAACGTTTTTTTTAGGTTATAAATGATGACGAGTCGATTCGTGAAAGTTTTAGCGCGTTTTACATCTTCACGTCGAGTCGAGTCACCGCTGACTCAGCTCGGGTGACTCGACTTGAAAAAAAGCCCATGTCTAATACTTATTTTCAACGAGCTAGAATTGGATGCTTTAATGGACCAAAAACTGACCTTCCGTTTGTTTCTTCGAAAAGATATACTTGTCCAAAAGAGCCACTGCCAATAAGTCTCTCCTTATTTAGATTAAGTTCTAGAATACTCATTTTTGAGCAAGTTTTCGGAATGGGAAAAATGAAGGGTCGAGCAAAACATAAGTGATTCACTGCAGTCCTCTCACCACAAGATAAGGATTTTCAACACAGATCGTTCTTTGCCGATAGCTGAAATTTGAAATGAAATTTTGGTTCACAAGCTTAGATTGAGTTATTGCTTGTACTGTTTGCATAGAGTTTGTATTAAGCTAAATTCAAGCTTGTTAGTACCAAGCTATTGGGTTGGTGAATTGAAAACTGCGGGCTATTGTCATATGTGACAGTTTGAGCACTTTCTTCCAAAGAAACCCATTTTGATGTCAATGGAAAAGTTGTAGAGAATCAAAAATCCGTACGGTACCGAATAGCTTAATGGTTAGAGCAATTGAAAGCAGATCTAGGGTTCAATTCCCTCTCCAGATATCTACCTTTCCTTGCCACTTCCTTCACTTCTTGACAATAAATAAATCTTCGTTTTCTCTAGGACCTGGACGCTAGTGTCGTGTCAAATTGACGAGTTTCGAGACCTCGGATCCTCTTTTCCAGTGCTTAATATTGGGTTGGTGAATTGAAAACTGCGGACTATTGTCATATGTGACAGTTTGAGCACTTTCTTCAAAAGAAACCCATTTTGGTGTCAATGGAAAAGTTGTAGAGAATCAAAAATCAAGCTTATATCCAAATTTTCAGAACGATTCAAAAACTAGTTTTTAAGAAATGCGAAATTTACGAATTTTCACAAAACGCATTTTAAGCGAAACTACTAAGTGTATCTTTTTGGAAATTTGGCTTTAAGCCTAATTTTTGATTTTCTACAACTTTTCTATTGACACCAAAATGGGTTTCTTTTGAAGAAAGTGCTCAAACTGGGACACCTCCAGTCCTCCATTTTTGAGTCTCACACTTGTCTCACACACAAACCAAAATCCTACTACGAAAGAGGAATCCTCAAATTCAATCATCAATCACTTGCAAAGCAAAAAAATTTGCATGAAATTGCAGTGGAACCAAGAAATAGGAAAAATAAATAAACAAAAACTAGCGAGTGTTAAACGTGGAAAATAGACATGGGCATCGGGTCGGGTCGGGTCAAAAGTGACCCGCTGACCCGACCCGCGACCGATTTGTTGGACTCGTTTCAACTAATGCCAACTATCTTTTCTAAACTGCGATAAACATGGGCACTATAAACTACAAAAATAACGAACTCTCACACTACAAAGACTTCTAACTGGTATCAAAGCTGTCGCATTGACATGAACTATAACTCAAAGAAATAGAGACTCTCAAGTGCTTTTGAATGGACTAAAGTACATTCAAAGATATCATTGCTAAAGAAAGTTAAAGTGGTTTTTGGTCCTGTCAAAACGGACCGTATTCGCACGTAGTTTAAACGATCGAGCCAGGATACAAACCACTATAACTTTCTTTAGCATTGATATTTTTGGATGTACTTGAGTCTATTCGAAAGCATTTGAGATTCTCTATTTTTTTGAGCTATGGTTTATGTCAATGCAACAGATTTGAAGCCAGTTAGAAGCGTTTGTAGTTTACATTTGTAGTCTGTAGCGCCAATGTCTAAACTGCGACCTCTCATTTTCTTGACTGAATACTTTATGCTTAGTTTATAAAGGCTGCGATGCTCTCTCACATTTATCATTTTTTTGCGTTCATGAAAATTATTTTTGTTGTTACCGTAATAATTCTAATAGAAGACCATGGTCTTCTAATTTTCAACCCCCTTCCCAAAGGGTCTTCTATTAGAGACTGGTCTTGAATTTGTCAAAGCTTTAGAAAACGATTTTAGGAAGCAACCCTTTTTAAAAATCAGTCACATTAGTATCATCACTTTATTCACTTAGTTAAAGCAACAATTAACAACAATAACAACAAATAATTATTAACATAAAACATAAAACAATTTGAAAGGAGCAAATTTTTCGTCATCCGATCAAGAAACAAGAATTACAAAAACACTAGTAGGAAAGAAATAATAACTTTGCACAATGATTTTTACAAGAAAATCTGGGTGGTAGCGGGATACGGTAACAGAGCGCATTTTAAGAGTTTGGGTCTTCTATTAGAGACTGGTCTTCTAATAGAGACTGGTCTTCTATTTTTCAACCTCCCTTCAAAAGGGTCTTCTATTGGAGACTGGCCTTCTAATAGAGACTGGTCTTCTATTAGAATTATTACGGTAATTTGGTTTTTTTTATTTCACTGAACTTTATTTTTTAGTTTCCTTCAAAAAAACTTCAATGTCCTCAATTGCCCGATCGTCATTCGCAGGAATTCGCGACGAAGATGTGTGTAACCTCTGCAACACCAAATACAAAAGAGGCAAAAAAGGCGTTACGAAAAACCTCAACGATCATCTCAACAATAAACATAAGGAAATTTATGAGGAGGCCAAAACAAAGTAACTTTTAGTATTAAAGGCTCTCAAACTCCTGTTTTTAGGCAGGCTAAAGAAAAGCCAAGAATTTTGCCTATTACAACTTTCTGTGCTAAGGAAAAGCAAATTATAACGATTGATGCGGTTAACCTTGAAACTAGTGAGTTTGTTTCTTACGGATCGGATTGTCGTTATTGGAGCAGTTATTGATAAGTAACTTGTTGTTGTTAATTGTTGTTTGCCTATTTCATTGTTGCGTTCGAATAAATACTTATGTCAATAACATTGCTTAAAAAACATTTGGTAAATTTGCATTTATGTTTTGACCCAACCCGGCGAAAATTTTGAGCTTGACCCAGCCCGGCAAAAATTTTGCGCTTGACCCGACCCGCTGACCCGACCCGGGCGCCAAGACTCGAAAATGGACATGTCTAGTGGAAAAGTGGAAAGTTTTGGGATTTCTCTTCCCAAGATTTCTAGGGGTAATTTTACAGGTTCTTTCCAAAAAACACGGTATCAACAAGAAAAATAGGGCTGAAAATGTTGTTCTTTCAAAATTTGACGGACCCCGAAATGTGAGAAAAATTAAAATAATTTTGAAAAGCGAATGCGCCATTTTATAGAGCCCGTTTTAAGCTTTCAAAATCACTATAACACTTCTAGTCTATGATGGAAAAGTTTAGAGTTATAACTCTTCAAAGATAAAGAAAAATTCGTGAGGTGATAATCGTTTGTCCAGTAATGTATTTGTTTGTACTGTACTGTACTGTAGACTGTACTGTACTGTATTTGTTACCAAAGACTAAAAGCTACTTTTGGCTTTTCGCTTATCTCTTGTTCTTTGTTTTTAAATAAAAATTTTATTTACTTACATTTTTGGGTTAATCAACCAGAACAAAATCTTCAAAATAACCCTTTCAAATTCAATCATCAATCACTTGCAAAGCAAAAAAAATTGCATTAAATTGCAATGGAACGCAAAAAATAGGAAAAATAACAAAAACTAGCGAGTGTTAAAAGTGGAAAAGTGGAAAGTTTTGGGATTTCTCTTCCCAATTTCATGATCGAATGTTTCTTAGAAGGTTTCTATTCACCTGCCTTCTCGTTTATGGCTACGGTAGGAGATTTTCGCTTTGTTTTTACACGAACCAATGGCTACTTTTTTTTGCAGTAGCTTTTTTAAATTTCATTTTTGACTTTCAACTGGATTTTTGCATTATACAGGGTGCGGCAGAATTATAGGTGCATGACATAAAGACGGAAAACGAGCCTTCGCTCTTGATTTTGCACTCGAATTTATGTTTTTGTTGTTATTTTATGATTGAATTTGTATTTGTAAATTATAATTTTTTATAACTTTGAGTTTCAGGCTATGGTTCGCGCTTCCCCGCATCGACAATTGATCGTGGAACTTCATCGGAAGGGCGAATCGGCGACCGTGATCGGAAGAAAGTTGGGAGTGCATCGAAACGTTGTTAACCGAGCCATTCAACGCTACAACGAGTTGGGATCAATGTCTGATCGGCCGCGAGGAGGTGTTCGTCCATCTGTGGTGACGAAAGGCAACATCAAGAAGGCAACATGCGAAAGAAGCCCAATCAGTCCGCTCGAAGAATTGCCAAACATATGGGTGTATCCGATCGATCAATCCGTCGAATTATCAAGGACAAGCTCAAGTTCAAGCCCTACAAGAAGAACAAATCCGCTCTGCTTTCGGCAGACGCCAAATTGAAGAGAAGAGATCGATGTGAAAGCCTTCGTCTTCGTTTCAACGGAATCGACCACAGGAACATTTTGTTCACCGATGAGAAAATTTTTACGATTGAAGGAATTCTGGACAAGCAGAACGATCGAGTTTGGTCGAAAACTCAACCAAATGTTACCGTCGGTCGCAGCGGCCACCCAGCTTCAGTCATGGTTTTTGGCGGTGTGACGGCTTCCGGCAAGACACCACTGATTTTTTTGTGCCACAAGGAGTCAAAGTTAATGCGAACACGTACTTGGATATGCTAAAGAAAGAACTTGTTCCCTGGGCTCAAAATCACTTCCAAAATCGCATCTGGACCTTCCAGCAAGATGGTGCTCCCGCTCACAAAGCCAAGATTGTTCAGGATTTCTGCAAAGCGACTTTCCCCGACTTCATTGCATTCAACGAGTGGCCCCCAAGCTCCCCAGACCTCAATCCATTGGATTTCTCGGTCTGGTCTGTTCTTGAAGCCGAGGCCTGTCAGAAACCTCACAAAAACCTCGAAAGTTTGAAGAAATCTCTCTTGAAAGCCTGGGAGGGTCTGGACGCCGCCTACTTGGTCGCCACGGTCGACGCCTTTCCCAAGCGACTCAAGTCTTGCATCGACGCCAAAGGAGGAAGATTCGAATATGATCAATAAAAGTTGTTAATTTAAGTTCAATAAATATGTTAAAACTGTTTTTGTGGCAAATTTTTCGTTTTTTGGTCATATTCCAATGGAACTTCTCTGCACCTATAATTCTGCCGCACCCTGTACAATACAAAAAAGCTTGAAAACTCCTCGAGCTGACTGACATTGTTTATTGTTGAGGATTTTTTGATTCTTTTCAAATCAAAAGAGTGTGAACGAGGATTGTTCAACGATCTCGCATTAATTAACAATTGCAAATTGTGATTATGAATTTTCTTTTCAGCCTCGACAGCCTTTGCTCGACAGCCAGACGATCTAGTTTCAGCAATGACGAGCGGCGACATCGATAAGATCAAGTCGTTTTGCGAGTAAGCACTTTGCAATCTCTTGAAAAACTCTTTAACAGACCTGTTGGGATAATTTTCAAATCTTGATAATAAAATTAAACAAAAGCTAGAAGAATTTTTTATAGAAAATTCGTTGCCGCGTCCACTAACGCGAGCTTGCGTGCAGACGAGAGAGAGGAAGCTGGGATTTACAAGAACGCAGTCTGCACCGATGCCTATCTGGATTCCATCCAAGAAAGTCTGTTTTCTCTGTTTTCAATTAGTTTGAAGGTCTTCCAGTTGCCCCATTGCTCAAATGCATTCAACAGGCTGGCAACAAGCTGGAAGTGTGGGCGAAGTGCGGGAGGATCCATGCTGGGACGAGTTGCAGGTTGGCGATTGGAAAAGTCGATAAACTTTTTCGTCGGTGAAGAGAATCTTCCGATGATCAATACTATTGAAGCCAAGCAAAAGTTGGTTCGAACAAA